>JAJOOS010003233.1:0-42151 GCA_029582725.1 Solanum chiquidenum | reverse complement strand
ACTGAACATGCAAACTGAGAATGCAACAATTAAACTGATATTGATGCATTAATAACTGAGGCATGTATAACTGAATAACTGAAATATCTGACCTAGCATGTGTAATTCAAGAACTAAAGAAATACATAGATAGGGTTCTCAAATTCATGCAATAAATTGAATATTAACATACTAATCTGATTTGGATCATTCTAACAGCTAAAAACCCAATAATTTTATCATTCAAGAAACCCTAGGTCTAGTCATAATAAGGGAATCAAGAAACTGACTGAAAACAAGGGACCTAATGGGTGAAAGGAACCCACTAGTGAAATCCCACATACCTGGTGACGAATTTCACAGAGAAATCCTTTGATTTCTGGGCTGGAACTGATGGAGCCTTGCTGCGTTCTTGAACTAGGGTTCTTGACCTCTCTTCTCCTCTTAGCGTTCTAATTCTTCTAAGTTTGATTAATGATTTGACTTAGGTAAGTTCTAGTTATGTTTCTAGGCTTAAACTGACTAAAATCTCATTATTTAGGATTTAAATGATGTATCTTAGGGGTTAAACGAAATAGGAAAAGACCAAAAGACCCCTGACTTAACTGCTGTCGGAGTGACCTACGGATTGGACCTACGGGCTGTAGGTCAATCTACGGTCCGTAGATTGTGTCTGTAAGTCAAGCCTACTCGACAGGCCTTCACTAAAATGAGCATAACATTTTACTCGGAGGTCGGAGTTTAGAAAACTCAGTGGTGTTGGAAAGAGGATTCAATTATCTATCATATCATAGGTTATGGCACACACAGTTCCTTTTGTGCTAAAAGTTATGACCATCTGAAGTTGACCCATCAACAATTTTCAGCTAACTAGTTGTTGACCCTTACCTACGGTCAGACCTACGGACCGTGGATCGAATGACAGACCGTGCTGGTCAACCGTAGTTCATATCAGAGGCTAGGTAAAGGAGGCCTCGATCCACGAACACAGACCACGGACCGTGGTCTGACCTACGGACCATGGGTCTGTCCGTGAGTCGAGACTTAGCCGATTTCTGAGCTGGGTTTGGAGAGGGGTTGCTGTGGTGAACCATGGACCACCAGCACGGACCGTTGTCTGACCTACGGTCCGTGGATTGCAACTGTGGGTTGCACCTGCAACTTCGCAAAGTCTGTATTTTGGGGAGTGTTACAGTAACCAATATGGATAGAAAGGGTCATACTTTTTATATGATTCCTTATTGTTTTTTAAGCATAGCTATGTGGATCAACTTAGGTGAGGATGTCTTATTCTCCGGCAAGGTATAGGACACTTCTGGCAGCGTGGACGAAACGTTATATCATCACCATAGCACATAGTGATGGTTGTCGGTTCGAGAATCTCCCAAATTGAGTTATTTTGTATCTTACATACAAACTGAGTTAGTATTGTGTTTTTAAATACATTGAGTTGTTATCTACTATTTTAAATGCTTTATATAAATTGCATCTTTATTGTTGTTTTTATACTTTATTGAGTTGAGTAGAGTTGAGGTGAGTATGTTTCCTTCTTTCCAAATTAAAGCTTTTATATTATGTTCAATGTTCCTCTTACATGCTCGTACATTCAATGTACTGATGCCATTTGGCCTGCATTATTTCATGATGTAGATACAAGAGATCAAGGTCATCAACAGGTACTTCGCTAATACAACTTACAGATAGAATTAGCTTTGGTGGGCCTCCTTGCATCCGGAGGATTCCATTTACTTTTAAGTTTTGTAAGGATGTCGTGGTTCTTGTCCCGACTTCCATCCTTCTCACTTAGAGGATTCATAATAGACAGTAGCAGTTGAGAAGTCTTTTCATTTCCAGTGTTTAATGTTTAAAGACTTGAGTTGCCTCTTTTGGATAGTGAATGTTTTACATAAAATATTTTGAGTATCTATTTTGATACATTAGTTAAAACTTTACTTTTAAAGTTCTTTTATTTTTGAGTAAGTGTCCCGCTGAGTATTAGGCCAGGCCAAGGGTTCACTTGGGGCCATCAATAGTTCTTGAGTGTAGGCCATGTCCAGGGTGTAGGCTCAAGGCGTGAAAAACATGGTTTCAGAGCCCAGAGTTCAAGAGTCCTAGGGTGTCTATGAAGTCATGTCAGTAGAGTCCTAGTTATCGGTGTGAAGTGCGTCACATCTATAATTAGAAGGTTGTGACATGTAGGAACTATCTCACTTCTTTCAAACTCTTATCGTGCGTTAGAGTTCAACTCTATAAAGTTTCTTTCTAATTCATTCTTTCTCATATTTTTTATATCATGCCTCCACGAAGAGTTGTTTAGAGGTCATCCAGCAAGGAGTAATGTTGATCCTCAGGGTCAACGGATCCCCAATGCACCAAAAGTACGAGAAGTCATTAATGGTGAGTTTTGGGATGCTATTGGGATGTTGAGTTAAGTTGTGACCAGCCAAGCTGTGCAACAAAGAGGGAATCGATAGGATGTGGTTGATATATCTAAGATCCATGATTTCTTAAGGATTAATCCTCCAGACTTCACCGGTTTAAGTGTCACTGAGGATCCGAAGAACTTTGTGGAATAGCTGTAGAAAGTGTTTTAGGTGATGCATGTTGTTGATGTTGAGCGTGTGAAACTAGATGCATACCAACTGAAGGGTGTTGCTAGAGTATGGTATGACCAATGAAAGAAGGGTAGAGCTGAGAGTGCACCAATTGTGAGCTGGGTTGTGTTCGATGAAGTCTTCGTGGGGCGTTTCTTTCGCTGTGAGTTGAGACATGTAAAGGTAAGAGAATTTCTTACTCTTAAGAATGAATTCATGAGTGTGCATGAGTACATCGTCAAGTTCAGTCAACTTTCCCGTTATGCTCAGGAGATGGTTGCTGATATGAGGATCCTCTTGGAGTGGGCTGGTTGTGTGGCTGGGAAACTAGGATATCTGAGATCCTCTACGAAGTTAACATGCCCCTGAAGCACTCTTTCTAGGTATGCTATTGAAACCCCTAGGAGGGGTTTGTATGGTTGGCCGGCCTGCGTTGATAGTCAGTCTTGCTCGCTAGGTTGGGTGTTAACTAGTAGAATTGATTTTCACTATTGCTAATTGGGATGGGAGTTGACTGGTTTTTGGATACAAATCAGGTTTATTCTTATGTCTTGTAGACATAACTATTATATCTAATCAAGAGATGCTTCTTTTTGTAAAGAGACTATTAATGATGAAATGGATTCAATGAGGCCCAATAATACTTATATTTAGTTGATTTGCCTGGTGGATCTAAACCTATAGGTTGTAAGTGGGTATTTAAGAGAATATAATGCTGAAAATAATATACAAACCTTCAAATAAATGTTTGTTGTGAAAGTCTTTACTTAAAAGAAAGATATTGACTATATTGATATGCTCAATTAGCAAGAATAACATATATTAGAGTACTTTCATCCTTTGCATCTAAATATAGGTTTATCTTATTCTTCATGGGTTCTTTTATATAATGATTTCATTGCTTATTTTCAATCTTATTAGGTATGATTTGATTTGATCATATGATTTTAAATAGATTTCATATGGACCCATGCCTTTTACTTGATTTTGACGATTAATTTATGAACAAAGCATATGAACTTATGAATGATGATTTATGAAAGTTGTGCATGCCTTATGAAAATGATATTTTATGAAATAAGGATGCCTTTGAGATAAATATAAATGAATTGTGAAAGGTTTTCTCACATATTATAAAATCATGGTTGTGAACGATTTTTTCATATATTTATGAATCATGATTTAAAGGAGCTACTCTATAATTGACTTTATGGATTGGATTGGTGTTTTGACTATTGCATTTCCTAATGTTATGCTTAATAATTGACTTTATCTATTATGTTGGGATTTAACTTAGAATCGAGAGAACTTGATGTGGATGCTCAAATAGGGTAGTCTCTAGTAGAAATCTCTATTTCCAAACTATGTGCTCTCGTAAGATTGTCTTAAATGACCTACTTGGTGGACCAACAAAAATAATATGAATTAATGATAAGGAGTTCTAATTTTGAAAGTATACTCTGCCTCCTCGGTATGGGTGTTACATCGGATTCCATGTTATAACTCACATGATTTATTGTCGGTTAAAGATAATATCCCACAAAATGAATTATGTTCCTTCAAAGGTTTTACAAAATCTTCTCATTTGATTTTAAGTATGCACTGAACTTGTTTAATGATTTATGATTCTTAATAGGTTTTACTCATGTTTTAGTTTGGTCATGCATATTATGTTAAAGTCCTCATATGATCATGTTTATATTTTTATAAATTTCCTCATACTTAGTACAATACATGTACTAATGCATACTTTTTCCTATATTATCTTATAATATATGGTCCGACGTATCTACTTCCACTCATGGCTAGCTTGGATTATTACTCTATTGCTTTGGAAGGCTAAGTCCTCATATTTCGACGGCGACACCATGATGACCTTTATTGCTTTTGTTTCTTTCTTTTGAGACTTTGTACGTTGTGTATGGGATACGTCAAAACCACTCTTATGTTTCTTTTAGAATGGCTTGTAATTACATAGTTAGATTTACACACTTATGTTCCAAACATTATATTGATGAGACAATAATTACTTTGGATTTACTCTATTGTGTTGAATGTATGTCAGGTGACTTGTGTAGGGCCCCTCGGGGTCATATACACCATATCCCATCTAGGGTATATTTTGGGTCGTGACATCCCATAAGTACAATATGCAAGAGGAGGATAGGATGTCTGCAGATATTACCCTTTAGACTAGATATTTCCAATAGACCTTTGGCTCAAAAGCACGCTTTTGCTATAGAATAGTTACAGAAAAAAAATTACATAAAAGAATTTATCTCGTCTTACAAAAGCAACAACAACAACAACGTACAAAAAAGGGATTGAGTAAGGCGGTGTGTACATAAACCTTATCCCTACCTTCTGCGGGTAGAGGATGATGTTTTCAAACATGTTTGTCACAAGTATAGCATATAAAAAAATCATTTAATATTATTTAATAAAATAATATTGGACATAAAATTCTTCAAGGACTATGAAGAATATAATTTATTATTTGAACCCTAAAAACAGAATAGGTTTACAAGAGGAAAATTGAAGTACCTGATTCATTGAGGTACCGGAAAATAATGTAGTCCAAGAAGTCGGAGGTTAAAGAAGCCATTGTTGTGAAGTTGGCAGCGTAAACAAACATATTAGCTAGGCTACTACTATGTCTAACATGAGTAGAGGGGGAAATGGAAAGTGAGAATCTGGTAGATACAACATTTAAGGCTATATTTGTTAACGTCACCGCTAATTCACAACAATAATCCCTTTTAACCTCAAACTTCTTGAGTTACATTGTTTTCCGATTCCTCAATTAATCAGGTACTTGATTTTTCCACTTCTAAACCTGTTATATTTTCAGGGTTCAAATCATAATTTATATTCTTCGTATTCCTTAATGTTTTTTATATAGAGAATTATTTTTTGAATTACTATTAAATGAGTTTATTTGCTTTGATATGCTTTACTTGAGGCGAGTATGTGTTTGGAAACATCAACCTCTGCGTGCAGAATGTTGGTTTTTTTAATAAAGAAATTAAGAAAATAACAGTGAAAGAGTTTGAGAGAAAAGATACTGCATAATTGTCAAAGGGAATTATTTTTTTAATAATTTAGAGACATACATTTATAGATATAATTCCTAATTGAAAATAGAAAAATATGCCACTAACTTATCAATAAAATTCAATTAACAAATAAAAGAACTAACTCCTAAATTCAAGTCACGTAGGACTCTAATAAATAATTTTAAAAACCTAAAAATAGCTAACTGATTTATTTCTGCAATATCCTTAGACATATTCTCAACATTCCTCCTTGGATCGGGAATTGTATATTGTAGTCTCATCTGAAATATACCTTGTGAAAAAATATGTCAATTCATCTTTTATCTTGCATGGCTAGCTTGTGTGCGTCTTCTGTTGGATTAAATGAGAAGCTTTTACCTCTCATTTCAAGTTGTAAAATCTCTTTCTTAGTAGAATCAAAGATTCGACAATGTTTGTCTCCAAATAATAATTTAAATACGTTTTCTATTAACTAACCAACACTAAACAAACGTTTATCAATATCAGGCACATAAAGAAGATCTGAAATTATTTTTGTACGTGAATTTGTTTTAATTGCAACATACCCTTTTTCCTTTTGCAGGAATACAATAACCATTCCGAATTCTAACTTTCTTATTTTTCATAAGAATAAACTCTTTAAAAATATTTCTTTCATATTTCATGTGGTTTTTACAACTACTATCAAACATCCAAAAATCAGATTGTTTGGTAGAAAAATAAGTTGCCACAAATAAGTGGTCTTCTTCTTCTTCAATGGAGACTTGGGCAACTGTTTCAAATTTGCTTTTGCAAATCACAACTTCATGACCAAGTTGTTTGCAGATCTTGCACTGTGAATTTGGTCATTTCCAATATTTATATGGAGGATGTCCCTTTTTTCCAAAGGGCTTACAAGGTGAATAATTTTTCAAAAAATTACCTTTGTTTTGAGTTTTGTGGCTGGCTACGAATGCTCCTTCAATCATACCATCTTGCCTCATAAGTCTCCTTTGTTCCTGAGCCTGCAAAGAATTTAACAATTCCTCCAAGGTAATTTTTGATAGATCTTGTGTGTTTTCCAAGGTAGTTATAAATGCTTCATATCTTTCGGGCATTGTAACAAGAACTTTTTCACAATTCTTGTATCTTTAAATTCAGTGCCTAGTAATCTTACCTTGTTGACAATACCTAGCAATCTGTGACAATATTCTTTGACTGTTTCTAGCTCTTTCATTCTCTGCAATTCAAATTCCCTCATTAAAATTATTACCTTCATTCCCTGTATTCTTTCATCTCAAGCATATTCTTTCTTCAGATAATTCCAAATTTATTTTGGTGATGTGAGAGTCATGATTTTCTTGAAAACAGTGGTCGAAGCAGTAGCTAACAAAGTTGCCTTTGCCTTCGACTTAGTGGTTTTATTTTCCTTATGTCTCTGGCAGCAGATTAATTTCATAATCCTCTTCCACAGATTCCCAAAGATCAAGAGCCTCCAAGTAAGTTTCCATTCTTGTAGCCCACAGTCAATAATTCTCACCATCAAAAATAGGAGGAGTCATTCATGAAAAACTATTTTCAAAATCCATTTTTCTACTCATAGGCCCCTCAATAAGAAAAACTATTTTCAAAATCCACAATTGATACTAATTGTTTGTTTTTTGATAATGAATTAAAAAAATAACAAAGAAAGACTTTGTGAGAAAAAATACTGCAGAATTGTCAAAGGGAATTATTATATTAATTATTCAGATACATACATTTATAGATATAATTCCTTACTAAAAATAGAAAAATATTCTCCTAACTTATTAGTAAAATTCAAATAAAAAATAAAAGAACTAACTCTTACATTCAAGTCACATAGGGGTAAGGTTTCCATACACACCGTCCTACACAGTCCTTGGGTACGTTGTTGTTGTTCTTATTAGAAGAGTTAAATTATGCGCAGTAAACATCTTTATCTAACCATTCTTGTGCATAACTATTCTTTTGAGCAAAGGGTAGGTCTATAAGAAATAGCCTCTCTACCTTGAAGGTAAGAGTAAAATCTGCAATTATCAAACACTCGCCACATCATACTCTTGGAATTACCTTGGACATAAAATTATTCAAGGACTATGAAGAACATAATTTATGATTTGAACCCTAAATATAGAATAGGTTTACAAGAGGAAAATTGAAGTACCTGATTCATTGAGGTACCGGAAAACAATGTAATTCAAGAAGTCGGAGGTTAAAGAAGCCATTGTTGTGAAGCAGTGGCAGCGTAAACAAAGATATGGGCTAAGCTACTACTATCTCTAACATGTATAGAGGGAAATAAATGGAAAGTGAGAATTTGGTAAACACAACATTCAAGCCTCTATGTTTGTTTATGTCGCCACTAATTCACAACAATAACTCCTTTAACTTCCAACTTCTTGAATTACAATATTTTCTGGTACCTCGATAAATAAGGTACTTGATTTTTCCACTTCTAAAACTAGTTAAATTTTTAGGGTTCAAATCATAATTTATATTCTTCGTATTCCTTAAAGTTTTTTATGTAGAAAATTATTTTTTGAATTACTATTAAATAAGTTTATTTGCTTTAATATGTTTTACTTGAGGCAAGGATGTGTTTGGAAACATCAACATTTGCATACAAAAGGTAGGGGGTAAGGTTTGCATACACACCGTCCTACATATTTCTGGGGTACGTTGTTGTTGTTTTTGTTAGAAGACTTAAATTATGCGCAGTAAACATCTTTCTCTAACCATGCTAGTGCATAGTTGTTATTTTGAGCCAAGGGTCTGTAAGAAATAGCCTCTCTACCTTGAAGGTAAGGGTAAAATCTGCAAACATCCAACACTCCCCACATCCAATATATTGTTGTATTCTAGTGCTTATACACTGTCAAGAATAAAATTTACTTTATCTGGTAGTGGCTAGGAATAAGTGGGCCATTTGCATTAGCAAAAAATGTCCTTTCTTTGTCATTTTAACGAGGAAGAAAGTATTAAAATAATAGTGGGAAAGTTATTCTCATGTAAAATACATTACATCAATAATTCAAACAGAAAGAATAGGCATATCTTGCTATGGTTCATACACTAAGGTTATTAGGTTTTCAGGTATTCATAAAAATCTTAAGGTACTTCAGTTAGTTCTTACACTTGGTTCCTTGATAATTTATAATAGAAAGTAATTGAAAAACTAAGTGTTTTAATAGTTTGAACAAACAAGTTATAATTAAGAGTTTTGGAAATTTACTTTAAAGACTTTTCCAAATACACATTAGTGGGTAAGGAGGAATTTGTTTCAAATATTGAATGTTTTTCAAAATCATTTTAAGTAACACCACCTAAAGAAGAAGAATTCATACATATGGACGCATAGTCAAGGAAGACGATAAAATTACATGTAGATGTCGAATACTCTATTTTGCCGAAAGAGTGGAATATCAACATAATAACCTTATGAAAATATTTCACTTGTGATCCCAATGTTTTTCACAGAAGGTCTTCCTAGAAATAGAACAATAACATATCGCATTTGGCATTTTACGAATTTCCGAGGAGTCGTGCTAAAAGGAAGGATGGAGCTTTGCCTTAACATACCTTTGAAAACATTGCCCGAATGCCCATAGTTCCTACACGAAAGTTGTTTCTTGCATCATAAGCTTAGAAAACACTACATATATGCAGCTTATTCGTCCTACAAACAATTTATAATTGAGCTGCAATCATATGATTTTTATATGATCCTAAGTTGACGATACATCCATAGAACTTCGTAAAATCAATCATAAAAGAGTTTTGAGTTGATTACCTTATCAAACCAAGTGTAAACCTTGAATAATCACTAATAACCACCAAGATATATCTTCCAAAACAAGCTCCAAAGGCAGTTAATAGAAGGGGAAAATGACTATCATGCGTATAGATAATGTTTCTAGGCACGATTGCAAACTTTAAAGGTAGAAATCATTAAAAACGTACCTTAACAGCTCAAGAACTCCATTGGAAAACTCTCTTGTGATTTCTCTCTGGTTATGAACTGAAAAAATGTTTTAATGGCATAAAACCTTGAAATGCCGACCTAAAATATTTTTGACCTGACCCGGTTTTTGCCCAGACTCATATCTCCTTTCTCCAATTTAAGTTTGGTGAAAGGTTTTGTGTGTTGAAAAGTAGACTCATAGACCTTCAGTTTAGTAGGTTGTGTGCCATCTAATAACTTATATATTTAGAGAAAAAATCCGAGACATTTCACCCAAACTTCAGAATTTTTATCAGAGAAACTTACGATAACTCTTGCAGACCTTAATTTTGCAACGTCCATGACTTCAGAACATAACATATGACCATTGTTCTATTATAATATCTCATATCATATCATTATTAGCATATTAGACACTCATATGATTATCTCAAAGGTACGAGTTAATTTAAACCTTTTTAACGGGCAAGCTGCTAAACGAGCCATTTATGTAACCCTAAACCTATGCTTAAGCCTTTGACCTAACCATTAGTTTAGTTCTTTGATATTACCACCCATTTGCAATATCATTCTCCAATGTACTATACCAAGTGATATACACCGCTTATAACCACTATACGCAACGTATATTATGCTAGAAAAGAAAAAAATATGGAATCTCACAGTTTTGAAAATATGTACGTACTAATAGAATAGGATTATAATTTTGAAAAGTTGTAGCTTCTAAAAAATTATGGTTTAAGCATTGTAATAACTTCGATTGCAAGACCTAAAACACCAATAAATTAAAAATGATCTTGAAAAAATTGTACATACTAATAAAATAACGGTTTAGGTCTCAAAAAAATATAACTTCTATAAAATAAAGATTTAAATCTTGTAAATTCAAGACTTAAAACACCAACAAAATGAACTTGAAAAAAAACTTATTGTGATATACTACCAAATTTAAACATCATAATTAAATTTAGAGTTCATCTCAACTCTTCGAAATACCTTGAGAGTACACTAGTCATTAAATAATTAATTCAAAAAGTCTTTTGAAAATAAAACCTTTCTAATTCTAAAGGGAAAAGGGTTCGAAATATATTTTAACTTTGACCGAAATTGTTGTAACAATTCCAAACTTTGGGCAGGTCCTTTTACCCCATGTACTATTTAATAGTGTATTTTAAAGATATATAAGTGCCCACCTGGACAAGTTACTATTTATAATGATGCAATATTTATGAAGTCTACGTGGGCACCTATAAAACCTTCAAAACATGTTTATTTTTACTATTTCTTTTATGGTTGATATTGTGTTTTTATTAGACCTAAAATATTCGTGACCCGGTTTCTGCCTAGACAACACTTGGTAACACATTCATAACTCCTTAATTCGAGGTCGGTTTGGTGTGAGGTTTTGTGCGTTCAAAACTAGACTTGTAGAACTTTCATTTGATAGATTTTTGGCCATTTAACTCCTTATATATTGGGATAAAAGTAAGATACTTCACCCAAAGTTCTAAAAATTTATTTGACACTTATGATAACTTTTGCCGATGAAGCCGCCAAATTTATTCTTGACTATGTTTATGATTTAGAATAAAACAATAATATACCTACTGGAATCCCATAAGTAAAATATGGGGAGGGTAGGATGTCTGTAGATCTTACCCTTACCTTTGAGGTAGAGAGGCTATTTCTAATATACCTTGGCTCAAGAGATTGCTTATGCACTAGAATGGTTACACAAAAATGTTTACTTAGCCTAATTTAACTCATCTAATAAAAACAACGAAAAAAACAACATACCCAAGGGGGGTTGGGTAAGGCGGCGTATACTCACACTTTATCCCTACCTTAGAGAAACATGCTACAATGTTGGCACACCGAAATGTAAAACATCATAATGAACTAAGTATGCACTAGTACATGGATTGTACTAAGTATGATAGCAATGCATAAGAGTTAAGTAATCATGCTAAAAGGGACTTTACATAACATGCAATGACCAAGCTAAATTGTAAGATAATATGTTAGAAAACATAAGTCATGATCATGGTCAATGCAATCTAACCATCTTTAGAACAATTGTGAGATACTTTAGAAAGTACCCTTAGTTCGTTATTGTGGGAAGTTTGAGATTAACTTATTGGGTTATGGAGGTTGATTAGGGCGTCATGCGGAAGCTTATAATTTGCAAATCATATGCTGATAAATTAGATGACAAAAACTTAACTAAAAACATAATATTATTATATGAAAAACTAATATAAAAGAAAATACTAAAACTGTTGAGAGAATAAATCTCCCCATAAACAAGACTCTTTAAACGACTACATTGTGAATTCAATTTTTTTTTTGTTAGAAGAAACAAACCTATATTTATAGAGTCCTAAAATCTTTCCTACTATAAAAGGAGTCCTAAAAGGAGAGAATAAACAAAATATGAAAGAATATTATATTTTCCTTTTAAGAAAAGTAAAAATATTTATGGTAATGTTTTGTCTTTCTTTAAGGAAAACTAAATCTTAAATTATGGTAAGAAAATCAGGAAAAAACCCTAACAAATCTCCCCTTTTGGCTGAATTTTCTGGCATAATAATCTTGATTCTCTTTCTTCACACAATCTTCATGTATCACTGCTGCTTACCATGATTTAAATTGATATGGGTTAAAACTTGGAGCCCTGTGTTAAAAGTGATGGGGTTGAAAGTGGAGCTCATGCGTTAAAAGTAATATGCATGAGTTGAAAGTGGATCTCATGCGTTAAAAGTAAGATGTATGAGTTAAAAGTGGAGCTCATGCGTTAAAAGTAAAGATACATGAGTTAAAAGTGGAGCTCGAGCATTAAAGTTTGCACGGGTTGAAAGTTGGAGCCCATGCTATAAAATAAGCATGAGTTGAAAATTGATTTTGTTTTAAAGGATGGAGCAGCAGGACATTATTGAAAATATATTTGAAAATTTTCTCCACATGTAGTTTGACAAAAATCTTCTTTATCATCAAATTGGTTGCTAATTGATTCCCTCCTTTTTCCCCTCTTCTCCCTCGCCTCTCCTCTCTTCTCTTCTCGCTGCCATAGCAGTGATGAAAACAGCGGCTCCGGCGAGACCAGCAGTCGCTGGCCGCCTCTGTTTCTCTCATCTCCTTTCTCCAACGAAATCAGCTGCTCCGACCAGCGACCAGCAGCACCAGAAGCAGCCTCGCGGAACTCCAGCAGCTCCGACCGGCGAAACAGCAACTTCAGGCAGCTGTTCTGGCCAGCAACTCTGTCAGCAACAACAAACAGCTCCGACCAGCGCCGCCAGTCGCCTTTTTTTTTCTTTTTCCGGCGAAACAACAACTCCAGCAGCCGGCGAGTACAAACAGCAGCGAGCAGCAACCAGCGGTTCTCCGACTGGGCAGCAACAGCTACGGCGAAGCCTTTTTCTCCAAAAATTTCGAGTTTATTTAAGACGGATCTTGACAGATCCGTCCAGGTTTGCTTCCTTTCCGATTCATTATTTTAATTAATTTATTTATTTAGCTTGATTATGGAGTTCATGATTCTGAGGTATGCGATTATTTTGTGTAGAAAACCGTTGAATCATTGGGAGAATTTCACATAGCCTTTGTTGCTTTCTGAATTCCTAAATTGATATCTCCAATTAAAATTGCATTGTGTTATGATACTTGTTCGAATTTGCTGGATCTGTTGATTTTCCTTGATGTACTCTTGTTTCCCATCTTTAGATTATGGTGATTTGTTCTATTTAGTATTAGTATAATTAGTGATTAAATCTTCCTTTTCATTTTTTCTTTCCTGAAATAAAATACAATCCTTACCTTCTCTTATTAATTTAACTATGGTAATATTGATTCAGTGGTATATTTACTGGTGCTAGTGTCTTGGGTATATAAATTTATATGTCAAGTATATATTAGAATATGTTAACTTATCACTATTATAACTTATTGGGGGCTTCATATTTATTTTCTTTCCTTTGAGGTAGTCGTCCCACTTTACTTGACTTTATTTGATTGCACTATTTTCTGCTAATTGATTCGTGTTGCCTTAATTAAAATTGACAGATTCTTATTTGTTTATATTTGGTTAAATAAATCTATTTCGATTTCCTTTAGCATAAGAAAAGTATTATAATTGACTCCTTAATTGATTATTTTCTTTTATGTGCCCTTCTCCTACTATATAAAGAGACCCCTCTTTTCATTATTCCGACACTGAGATACGGTTGAACACTCAGTCTCACGGGAATACTCTCATACCAACTCACATTCTGACATTGCTCACAAACCATACTTGAATACTAAAAAATATTGCTCTCTACTCTTAAAAAAATTAATTTTTCCGGAAAACACATTAAAGCTCATCTACTCACTATTTTTGCTGTGTTCGTGTCAGCTAGTTGATCTAGTTTGTCTTCATTGCTGTTAAATATTTCTGCTTTAACTGGTTAGCTCTCTTTTCCATTAGTTTAGATTTAGCTTGCATCATCTATTATGGATATTATATGTTTTTTTTAAAAAAATAAATAAAAGGGAGGCAACCGGGTTAGTTCTCTTCATCCCTCTTTTCTATGTGATATATTTGTGTGGTTGCTTAAATGATTGTGGGTCTACATATATGTGAGCAATATTTTATTATGCATATTTGCTTTTACTTCTATTCGATTGTATTTTCTCTAGCTTAAACAGGGTTGGACTTAAAGGTTCAAGATGTTTGAAGAGTCGCCTAGAAGAGTTTTTCGGACAAGACTTATGTTTAAGTTTATTTTAGTGGTGTAGATATTATTTATTTATTTTGGCTTGTAATAGTTGTATAACTCTAAAACTCTACTCTATATGAATGAATTACTTGGGGAATCGTCTAAGGGGGAGGGGTTTACGTGCTACTTGATTTTTTTTATCGGAACCTATTTGTGCTAGAAAGCATGTCTATAGGATGGTGTTTATATATTTGTCCATAATTATTTGTCACGCCATAAAACTAAAAGAAGCGGGTATTTGTTGATTTTCATTCAAGGTTATTAATTACATATCATGAGTATTTTAAAATCAATTGTTTGCCTATATGTCCACCCTTTTGTCTATTAGAAAATATTAATCATTCATCTCAATTGTATATAAAATAAATCATACCTCATCACTATATGTGTCTTAGCATGCTCGATTGTTCAATCATAAACCTTGTTATATGCGAAAGGTAATTAAAATGGATGGTCATGTTTAACAATGTGTTCGCAATAGACATACTGCCTATAGGATTTAATTCTTAATATATTGTTTAGTGCAGAAATTATGCATATAGGTTAAAAACTTTGTTAACATAATATTTAGATACCATGCCTATAGGTGTTCCGGAATAATGTTATAATTTTCAGCATGTTTGTACTTAGAAACCATGCTTGCTGGTTGTAGATTTGATTTTATTTATTTAGAATATCATGTTTATAGGTACTATGCATTTTTTTAAACTTTTCAATCACCTAGAAATTATGTTCATAGGTATTATTAATTAATTGTCAATATGCTAATGAATGAAATAATATAACGTAGTTTATCACTGTTTCCCGCATGTTAAATAGTTATAATATTCTGTTATGACTTTTCTGCTATTATTAAAGTGTTGTGACATTATTATAATCTGCCACTAAAATAAAGCTATTAAATCAGCTCTTGTATGTTTTAATTTTAAAATCTGCCTTGATAAAATAATGCCCGAAAATAATTATTTCTGCATTTGAACTGCCACTTCAATTAATTTCTGCACTAATAATATCATATGCTACTGTTCTAAAAAATATATATTTTCTGCATCTGCCACTTGCTGCCACGATCAAATCTTGCTTGAATTAATTAATTTTTGCACTGTCTTGCCATTTAAAATCAGTCTAAATCAGCTTCTGCATTAATAAACTATTGCCCTGATTGAATTAATTAATTTCTGCATTTAATCAACTGTTCTGCCACTTAAACTCAGCTACTAATAATTTACTGCATTTGCTATTTGCTACCCTAATTCAGTTCTGCTTTAAATAATAACATATGCATCACAATTTTTGCTACTTGAAAAATCAGCTACTGATTTTCTGCATCTAATAAATCGACTGCTACTCAAGATAAATCTCTGAATTAAGAAATAAGTTTGCTACTGTTCTAAAAAAAATTGCATTTTGTATTAACTTTCTGCTCCTCCTTCACTAAACAATTATGTTGTCACTACTTGCTTTGTATGCTAACACACTAAATATGAGACCTTTCACAATTATGTGTGTTTGAAAGCATGTTAATTAAAATCAAGAGGCCAATATGAGACTTGTGTGTTAAATGTTCATCCAAATTGTTTGACTTGGTGTCTAGGTGGGCATATTATATTTTATTTTAGTCTAAATCCACCCTAATAGTAGTCCAATGCCTCTTGGACCTTAAGCGGGGACGCTAGATACCTTTTAGAGACGAAAGCATGCGGTGCTGGGGTAGGGTTAGTTTAGGCCCTATGGATATGATGACATCGACTCAGGCTAAAAGCGACAAACCACTTGGTTTGTTTGTCCCGACAAGGAAGCCTATCAAAAAAAATAAAAATAAAGAAAAGTCGAGTGCTGATCCTAAAGTCCTTCAGAGTCTTCCTTTCCTTTGTCCCTTTTATTTGTTTGTAATTATAATTGTTTGGGGTAACTTAAATAAAATATAAAAGTTGTTTGTCTAAATATTTGTCTACCTTCTATCTTCTCGCTATTCCTTTTAAATTTTGTCTGTGTTATTTAATTCTATGATATTACTTAGTCTTGCATGCTTAATTAAGTAATAAATAGCTTAAGTAATTATGTAATTTTATGTCATCACCTAGTTTTGCATGCTTAATTAATTTAATAAATTATTGAAGTAATTTCAATTGTCGAATGTCATTTATCACTTAGTCAGCATGTTTAATAAATAACCAAATAAATGAATTGACCTTAATTGCTACTTGTAACCTCCACATATTGCATGAGATACGGTCGGGACCCACATTTGTGGACCTCGAGGGATGCCTAACACCTTCCCCTCGAGGTAACTTGAACCCTTACCCTGATCTTTGGTTCGTTGACCTTAGTTAGACTTAGCTAGGTTAGATAGGTGCCCTAACGCGCCTTAATTCGTTTGGTGGCGACTCTTCAACCACTCAAAAGCCCAAAAGAGTTGTTAGGTCGTGTACCAAAACCCGCTTTGAGAAAAACGGGGCGCGACAATATTCATTTACTCAAGTCTTAATTCAAGTTTAAAAAAGATTGAAAAAGACTTCTCAAAGTGATTCAAAGGATTTCTCAAACTTTACTCTTACTCTTTACTTTAATTTGAAAAGTGAAATTAATAGACATGATTAGGATTTATGAAGGATCTCTTGATTATTTATGAAGGTTTAGACAGTTAGGATTAAGAAGGAAATGAAAACTCGACTCAAAAGAACAAGTATGGATCGAAGAATGAAAAAGAAAGTGGTCTGACGCTCCGGACGCAGGGGTGGCGCAACGAACTACACCTTAAACTATTGGGAGTAATTTATGGCACTCTGTTGGCACCCCACGCCAGCCCCTCCGGTGTATCTGGGGTGCGATGCCCGAGGAAATTTCCAGAACATCCGCACATATTTTTCTTCCCAATTTTTTGTCGATTGAGTTCTTACAAACTCCCTTAGATTCATTAACCTAATACAAGTAAATGAAAATCTACTCAAAAATCTTCAGAAACAACCCTCATTTGCAAGACCCTCTCCTCAAGAATTAAATAAAACTCCATTATCAAAGAACGAAACACAAAACCTCAAAGAACTCAATCAAGAACTCAATATACTCAATTTCATGGATAAATTTGAAATTTGAAACTCATTATTGGCGTTAGGGTAACAAACCCATTACTATGAAAACTTACATATCTCGAACGAACCACGTTCTTGGCAATTTCCCCATATTCTTGAAGAACTTTTTAAAATCTCCTCTTCTCTCCTCTTGATTTTCTTTTGGCCAAGCTTGGAGTTCTGAATGTCTTCAGTACATCCAACTTGAGGGGGAATATTGAAATTAGTACTACTTAGCTGATTAATTATGTTGTTATATTCCAGAACCTTCTATTTGTTAGTTATAATACATTAGTTGGTTAGTTAGTTACAAGTTTTCTTGAACGTTTAAACTTTAGTGAAAACTGATTTTAATCAGATTTTACACCTAATTGAGTAAACAAAATATGTGGGCCTAGTGGGTTAAGGAAAAGACCAAAATACCCCTTCTTAATTCGGATGAATTTCTTTAACTGGGCAGGCTGAACTCAAATGGGCATATCTCCCTCTTCCGACCTCAAAATTTAGAAAACTTGGCAACGTTACAAAGAGGACTCAACGACCTCCGATTTGATATCTCATGGGACACCTAACTCATGTTGTTCTGAAAGTTAAGTTCGTTTGAAGTTGACCCAAAACTCGCAATTAAAGAGTAACTGGAACAAACCTCAATGTAGCTCTTTCCAATTTAGTTCTTTATAAATTTAGCTCTTTCTAAGACCGAGGTGTTACAATTGAATAAATAAGTAAGCATACCTTACCAACTAATGACGTGTTTCAAAGTCGTGCTGCCCTAGGACCAAAACAGACAATTTCACTAGCAGGTTGGGCCGTTACAGATAACAAGTTCAATAAAATAAAATAATTGAATTTCCACAACATGAAATTCTCCTTAGAAAAAATCATTGTAGTAGGATAAGAACTAGGATGATTTGAAAATTATTATATATGGCATTACAATTTTCAATGCTTAGCTTAGGATCCCACTACTCATCGTATTTGATTTTGTATTGCTACCGCACATGACATCGAGATTCTATTACAGAGAAATTTCTTTATGAAAATATTTCTACTTCTCACTTTGGTCAATTAACAATAATTGTTTCTCTGGATGATTTGACAAGGAAATTTTTAGTCGTTAGTATGGGAACAGGTAATAGAGAAATAAAAGGAAAATAAACTTTTTTTAAAATTCCAAAGAAGAGAGTTTGTTACTCAATTTTGTATTATTCGAAGGCTAATAAATACATACTCACACCCTTTTCAATTTTAAATATCTTAGTTTGACTAAATTTTAAAAAAAATAATTGTAATATTTTATTAAATATTTATATAGTTGTAACACATCGTATCTGAAAACAGAACTCGATGCAGATTTCCATAAGTTGCAGGTGCAACCCACGATTGCCACCCACAGACTGTAGGGTGACCCACGACCCATGCTGGTGGTCTGTGGTTTGCATTTGCAACCCTCCCAAACTCAGCCCCAAATATTATTCTAAGTGTTGACCCACGGCCGGACCCCTAAACTGTAGGTCAGGTGATGGACCGTGGTCCGTGTATGTGGATCAGACCCTCAGTTTCCAACCTCCAGTCGTGATTAACGGTTGACCAGCACAGACTCCGTCATTCGATCGATGGTCCGTCGGTCCTGTCCGTTGGTGACCCCGACAGTAGTTAAGTCAAGGGTCTTTTGGTCTTTTCCTTATGCATTGGACACCTAAACTACGTCGTTTAAATACTAAACTACGTTGTTTTGGTCGGTTTTACCCTAGGAACATAACTCGAACTTACCTAAGTCAGATCATTCATCAAAACATAGAAAATTAGAGCGTAAGAGGAGAAAAAAAAGTCAAGAACCCTAGTTCAAGGACGCAATAAGGTTTCATCAGTTTCAGCCCAAAAATCGTCTCCATGGAATTCGTCACCAGATATGTGGGATTTCACAAATGGGTTCCTTTCACCCATTAGGTCCCTAGATTTCAGTTAGAATCTTGATTCCCTTAATATTATCTAGACCTAGGGTTTCTTAAATGTTAGAAATTGTTGGGTTTTAGCAGTTAGAATGATCCAAGTAAGATTATCATGAATTCAATATCTTTTGGTGTAGATTCTTATATAAATTCACAACCCTAGCTATGTAATTCTTTTAGTTCATGAAATACACATGATAGGTCAGATATTTCAGATATATACATGCATGCCTCAATTTTTGAATGTCCACTATCAGTATATTAATGTTGCATTCTCAGTTTGCATGTCAGTATTTTGAGCTATCATGTATTTCAGAATTTCAGTCATAATGTGCTAATTACTTAATCAATC
Source organism: Solanum chiquidenum (assembly GCA_029582725.1). Lineage (NCBI taxonomy): Eukaryota > Viridiplantae > Streptophyta > Magnoliopsida > Solanales > Solanaceae > Solanum > Solanum chiquidenum. The sequence goes on along the minus strand of JAJOOS010003233.1, from coordinate 22,429 downwards.
GGGAGAAGCTAGAAACCGAGTGTACTAGGGTCAGTCGCCCTTAAGTCCCAGAATTATGTGCCCCGTAGGTTGTAAGTCCCTTATGTGGGCATCATTTTAGGGATCACGCCAACATGCCTCTATATCTCTGGCAGGGTATATTGGGTCCTCTCAATGAGGTGTATACATCGGACTCCACATTTAGCTCATGTGGTTTTATGTCAGTTATTGGTAGCTACTTTACAGTTCAGTCATATTCTACTGCATTGACCACATTATCAATATAGTTGAGTATTCAATCTCAGTATGTTATACACTTGGTCATTGCATTCAGTTTAGCCATGTTCAGTATTTCTAGTATCATTATCACTTTCAGATCACATCATTGCTTTATTGCTTGTTCAGCTATGTTATTATTCAGCTTTATTCTATCATACATGCTCAGTACCTTTCAAGTATTGATGCATACTCTGCTCTACATCTTCTCGTGATGTAGGTTCAGGTCCTTAGCAGTCAGATCACGCATAGATCGTTCCCGATCTTCAGTTCAACAACATCAGTGGTAAGTTCTCATTATTCGAGGATAGTTGACATGTTATCTTTTCAATGTATTCTTTAGTTTTCAGTTTTGGTAGATTGGGGCATGTCCCAACATTTCTAGTCAATAGAGTCTTTATTTTAGACATAGTTAGATTCAGCTATAGTGTTAGAGTTTGACTTTTCATTTGTATTCAAACTCTCAGTTTTCATTTATTCAAATAGTATATGGGTATTCTCCATCATTTCAGATTATCCTGGGATTTACCTTCTGCACAGTGTTTTATTTATTCAGTTTACTTTACTATGCTTATGATATGCCAGCAGGGTTAGCTTGGAGTCACTCGTGATCCTAAGTCATGTGTCTGCATCCTTGGGATAGCTTCGGGGCATGACAAACTTGGTAGCAGAACACTAGGTTTAAGAATCCTAGGATGTGTGAAAAGCCGCACTAAGTAGAGTCCTTTTCATGGGTGTGAAGTGCACCACATCTAATGAGAGGGAGGCTACGAAGTATTTTAAGAAGAACTTCACTCTCTTTGCTACTCTTATCGTGCATAAGGTATGAACTAATTCCTTATTATGACTCATCATTTTGAGTTTCAGATCATGTCTCCTCATAGATCTTATGGAAGGGACATGAATGCACGCAATACTAACACAGCTCCTCCGGTAAGAGATCAGGAAGTTTTGAATGCTGAATTCCAGAATGTTATCTAGTTGTTAGCTTAAAGTGTGACCAACTAGAATAACCAGCAGGCCAATTCCCGCAAATGCTAATGTTGGGTCAGATATAGCTACAGTTTGTGAATTCATAAGGATGAATCCGCCTGAATTTTTAGGATCACAGACTGGTGAGGCTCCCTAAAATTTCATTGATGAGGTCAAGAAGATCTTTGGAGTGATGTAGGTAACTGGGAATGATCGGGTTGAGTTTGCATCTTATCAACTTAAGGATGTAGCTCATATCTAGTATACTAAGTGGAAAGAGAACAGGGGTACAGACGCAGCTCCTATCACTTGGGAATTCTTCAGTGAGACTTTTCTGGAAAAGTTCTTCCCAAGAGAGTTGAGAGAGGTAAAAGTTCAGGAGTTTATGAATTTGAGGTAGGGTTCTATGACGGACCAAGAGTATGGACTTAAGTTCACCCAACTCTCTAGGTATGCTCCTCACATGGTAGCCGATTCAAGGGCTCAAATGAACAAGTTCATTTATTGGGTATCCGATCTTGTGAAAACAGAGTGTAGGAATGCTATGTTGAAGGAAGATATGACCATCTCTAGGCTCAAGACCCATGCTCAATAGGTTGAGGGTGATAAGCTTAAGTAGTAGGTTAAGGAGAATAAGAAGGCTAGGACAAGCAACTATGAGTATTATCAACATAAATTGGGTGGTGTAAATCGCTCGCAGTCTCAGCAGAAATTTTTAGCTCCAGCACCTTCATCAGCTACTGTTTCATCCTCCAAGTTCAGACATGATCAGAAAGGTAGGGCATCATGCTTTAAGTCTCAAGGAAGTGTTTCAGGCACCACAACCTACCCAACTTGTCCTAAGTGTGGTAAGAACCATCCGAGAGAGTGTCTTGCAGGAAAGGAAGGATACTTTGGGTGCGGTCAGTCTGGTCACAAGTTGATGGATTGTCCTTTTAAACAGGGTCAAAGAGGCAATGCTAGTAGAGCTCACTCTACAACTTCAGCAGCTCGAAAAGGTTGCCCGACTCAGCAGGGTAGCTCATCTGGTACAGGTAGCGGTTAGCGCCAAAATAGGTTTTATGCTCTCCAGGCTCGCCTGGATCAGGAAGAATCTCCTAATGTAGTCTTTGGTACCTTACGAGTTTTTGACTTAGATGTTTATGATTTGTTAGACCCAGGGGCTACTCTTTCCTTTGTAACTCCTTATATAGCAGTCAAATTCGATGTTAGTCCAGAAACTCTCTCAGAACCCTTCTCAGTCTTTACTCCAGGCGGTGACCCAGTCATAGCTAGACGGGTATACATAAATTGCCCTGTCACAGTCTCCTAAAAAGTCACCTCAGTAGATCTTGTAGAGTTAGAAATGATAGACTTAGATGTCATTCTAGGCATGGACTATTTACATTCATGTTATGCCTCACTCGATTATAGAACTAGGATTGTTCGTTTTCAGTTTCCAGATGAACCAATCATAGAATGGAAAGGTAGTAGCTTAGCGCCTATGGGTCGATTCAGTTATTACCTTAAGGCTAGAAAAATGATCTCTAAGGGTTGTCTCTATCATCTAGTTCGGGTTAACGATTCAGTCTCTGAAACCCCAACTCTTGATTCAGTTCCAGTAGTTAATGAGTTCCCAGAAGTGTTTCCAGAAGATCTTCCTGGAGTTCCTCCCGAAAGGGAAATCGACTTTGGAATTGATCTCCTTTCAGATACCTAGCCTATTTGTATCCCTCCTAACATAATGGCTCCAACTGAGCTTAAGGAACTAAAAGTGCAGTTGAAAGACCTTTTAGATAAGGGCTTCATCACACCTAGTATTTCTCCATAGGGTGCACCAGTGTTGTTCATGAAGAAGAAAGATAGTTCTCTCAGAATGTGCATTGACTATAGGCAGTTGAACAAGGTCACAATCAAGAATAAGTATCCCATCCCTAGGATTGATGACTTGTTTGACCAACTTCAGGGTGCTAGTCATTTCTCGAAGATAGACCTCAGATCGGGTTATCATCAACTCGGAGTAAAAGATAGTGACATTCTGAAGATAGCCTTTAGAACTCAGTATTGTCATTATGAATATGTAGTTATATCATTTGGACTAACCAATTCTCTTGCAGCTTTCATGCATTTGATGAACAAGGTGTTCAAGCAGTACTTGGAATTATTTCTTATCGTCTTTATTGATGATATCCTCATTTACTCTAGGAATGAGGAAGAACATGTGAATCATTTAAGGATTGTTCTGCAAACTCTCAAGGATCGCCAGTTATTCGCTAAGTTTAGCAAGTGTGAGTTTTGGTTGCAATGAGTTGCTTTCCTTTGTCATATTTTATCTAGCGAAGGGATTCGAGTGGATTCTCAGAAAATAGACGTAGTGAAACAATGGCCCAAACCTACCTCTCCTACATATATTAGAAGTTTCTTGGGTCTAACGGGTTTTTACAGAAGGTTCGTGGAAGGATTTTCATCCATAGTTTCTCCAATGACTAAGTTGACGTAAAAGAAGGTAAAGTTTCAATGGTCGGATGATTGTGAGAAGAGCTTAACAGAACTGAAAACTAGGTTGACTACAACTCCTATTTTGACTCTACCGATGGGTTCAGACGATTATGTGATTTATTGTGATGCGTCCAGAGTCGGCCTAGGTTGTGTGTTGATGCAGTGAGGTAAGGTTATAGCCTATACTTCTAGATAACTTAAGGTGCATGAGAAGAACTATCCAACTCATGACCTCGAGCTTTCAGCAGTGGTGTTTGCACTTAAGAATTGGAGACATTACTTGTATGGTGTTCACATAGATGTGTTCACAGACCATAAGAGCCTTCAATATGTGTTCACCCAGAAAGAGTTGAATCTTCGCTAGAGGAGGTGGCTTGAGTTCTTCAAGGATTATGACATGAGTGTGCATTACCATCCTGGTAAGGCCAATGTAATAGCAGATGCACTTAGCAGACTATCTATGGGTAGTGTAGCACATGTTGGGGAAGAAAAAAAAACTAGAGTAGGAGGTTCTTAGGCTTGCTTGTTTGGGAGTTATCCTTATGAGCATATCATATGGTGGTGTGATAGTTCAGAATGGGTCAGAATCTTCTTTGGTAGTGATTCGATAATGCTTCAACTAAAGGGTGCAATCTAATAACAGAGGGTTGAGATTTTCTCCCAAGGGAGAGATGGTGTGCTTCGCTATCAGGGTCGATTATGTGTTCCTAAGTTGGGTGAGTTGAGATAGTAGATTCTTGCAGAAGCCCATAACTCTAGATATTCTATTCATCCAGGCGCCACTAAGATGTACCATGATCTACGGGAAATCTATTGGAGGAATGGTATGAAAAGGGATATAGCGGATTTTGTGGCTAAGTGCCCCAATTGTTAGCAAGTCAAGGTTGAACATGAGAAACCAAGAGGTATGACGCAAGAGATCGACATTCCTTCTTGGAAGTGGGAAGTGATAAACATGGATTTCATCACAAGGTTACTTCGTACTCGCAGAAAACATGACTCCATTTGGGTTATAGTTGATAGAGTTACTAAGTCTGCACGCTTTTTGGTCGTCAAGACTAAAGATTCGACGGAGGACTACAATGAGCTTTACATTAATGAGAGAAGCAGGTTGCATGGGGTTCATTTGTCAATCATCTCAGATAGAGGTCCTCAGTTTACCTCTAATTTCTGGAGGTTAATCTTAGCACAACATTTCATCCAAAGATGAATGGTCAGGCAGAGCGTACTATTCAGACCTTAGAGGACATGTTTAGAGCGTGTGTGATCGAATTCAAGGGTAGTTGGGATGATCACCTTCCTCTTATAGAGTTTGTCTACAATAATAGTTAGCATTCCAGCATTCAGATGGCCCCTTATGGGGAATTGTATGGGCGTAGATGTAGATCTCCAATTGGTTGGTTTGAAGTAGGTGAAGCAGCCTTGATAGGGCCAGATTCAGTTCATGATGCTATGGATAAAGTTCAACTCATTAGGGATAGACTTAAGACATCCCATAGGCGCCATAAGTCCTATGCAGATGTAAGGAAAAGGGAACTAGAGTTCCAAGTTGACGATTGGGTTTTCCTGAAAGAGTCACTTATGAAAGGGTTGATGAGGTTTGGAAAGAAAGGGAAGCTCAGTCCTAGATATGTAGGACCTTAAAAGATCTTGAAAAGGGTTGGTAAAGTGGCTTATGAGTTAGAATTGCCAACAGAACTAGCAGAAGTACATCCGGTTTTTCACATTTCATTGTTGAAGAAGTGTGTGGGTGACCCAGCATCTATAGTAACTTTATAAAGTGTGGCTATGAAGGATAGTCTCACTTATGAAGAATTACCAGTTGATATTCTTGATCATCAGGATCGAAGGTTGAGAAACAAAGAAGTCGCTTCAGTCAAGGTTTTGTGGAGGAGTTAGTCTGTAGATGGAGCTACTTGGGAAGCAGAAGCAACCATGAAGGCCAAGTATCCTCACCTCTTTCCTTCCGATTCCATTCCAGCTTGTGGTAATAGTTCCTCTTTAGTTTTTCAGTCGTTCATGTGCAGTTTCAGTCTTAGCATCATGTTCCTTCAGTTTGTACTTGGATTTTCAGCGTATTTGCATATTCTTGTACCTTAGTTAAGTTAGAAATCAGTTTCCAGTGTTTAGTGGTAGGGGTTGTAGCTCTCTTCCTCCATTTCAGCTAGTTTAGTCTTCATTCGAGGATGAATGTTCACAAGGGGGGATAATGTAACACCCTTTATCCAAAAATAGACCTCGATGCAGATTTCAAGAAGGTGCAGGTGCAACCCACGGTTGCTACCCACGAATAGTAGGGTGACCTATGGCTTGTGCTGGTGATTCATGGTTTGCATATGCAACCCTCCACAGACTCAACCCCAAAAATTATTCTAAGTGTTGACCCACGTCCGAACCTCGAAATCGTAGGTCAGTCAGATTCTATTGCATTTACCAAGTTATTAGTATAGTTTAGTATTGAGTCTCAGTATGTTATAAACTCGGTCATTGTATTCAGTTTAGCCATGTTCAATATTTACAGTATCATGATCACGTTCAGATCATATCATTTCTTTATTGCTTGTTCAGTTATGTTATTACTCAGCTTTATTCTATCATGTATGCTCAGTACCTTTCAAGTACTGATGCATACTTTGCGCTATATCTCTTGTGATATAGGTTCAGGTCCTCAGCAGTCATATCACGCATAGATCGATTCCCGATCTGCAGTTCAACAGCATCAGTGGTGAGTCTTCATTCTTCGAGGACAATTGACATGTTATCTTTTCATTTTAGTCTTTAGTTTTCAGTTTTTCTAGATCTAGCTGGGACATGTCCAAGTATTTCTAGTCAGTAGAGGCTTTATTTCAGACATAGTTAGATTCAACTATAGTGTTAGAATTTGACTTTTCAGTTGTACTCAAACTCTCCGTTTTGATTTATTCAGATAATATACGGGTATTCCCCATCATTTCAGATTATCATGTGATTTAACTTCCGCACAATGTTTTATTGATTTAGTTTACTTTAGTATGCTTATGATATGCCAGCAGGGTTAGTTTGGGTTCACTCGTGATCCTAGGTCTCGTGTACGCGTCCTGGGGGTAGCTTTGGGGTGTGATAATAGATTTTCAAATTTTGTGTATTAAACATGACATTTGTAACTTATTTTATAGAGCTAAAAAATTAGAAAGAAAACAAAACAACAACGTATTATGTATAGTTCCATGTATGGGGAGGGTGAGGTGTATAAAGAGTCAAAGACCTTACACCACCCTTGAGAAGTAGAGAGATAATTTCTGATAGAACCTCAGTTCAAGACAATGTTTTAAAGACAAAAAGAGCAAAAAAACAAGGATGTAATATAATGAAGAGAACGATAAAAAAAGTGTAGATAGCCAACATAAATGAAACAACAGTAGCAGTAAAGTCGAAGGATAAGATAATGCTAGCATAAAACGAATAACTCTAGTAAGGAAATTGATAAATGCACTAGGTTGAAACCCCACTCTATCACAGGGAAGGGGGGAAATGTTGGACTACCCACTAATCAATAAGCTGGAAATGTGTCATATCTTATCTAATCACCTCTCTCCGACGTCTATTTTATGTATTATGCTTAAATCCTATATACTGCATGTCTACTAATATTATTATTTTCATGCAAAATGTAGTTTGAGATGGAAATTGCATCATCTGAGGGGAAAGTCCTTAGTGTCAAGTGATTCTCTCATCTTTATGGACTGGTTATATCTACTTCCCTTATTTATTTTTTACTATGTTTCTTATTTTATTGGTACTCCACGTTTGTTTTAAGAAATATATCAATTAATTCAGATTTTTTTCTCTTGATTCTTTTTTGATTGAGATATATATATATACTATTCATAGATTAACAATAATATGCAAAATTCCTATTTATGTTCGCCTTTCTATGAGTCTCATCCTTTTAATTTTACGTATTATATTGACCCCACTATGCTTGGATAACATCCACTAATCGAGAACTTAATTTAAAAATCATATTTCTCGTTAGTAAAAAAATAGTTTTGACGTAATACAAATGTTGTATTGTTATTTAATATTTGTTTTCTTTTTATGTTTTGTGAATAAAAGGCTTTCAGAATAGAAAGTGGAAATCGAACAAAGGTCAATGCGTGAACTTCGTTTCAAGAATCAGACATGAATCTACAGAGTGAATGTTGCTTTATTTACACACTCCACTACAATTTGCTACTCGAAAAACTATGAAAAATAATGTTTAAACTTTTTTGGTCACCATATAGGTGCACAATGTGTTTTGTATAATGTATCTTTATGATATTTATTTATCTTGTTTTAACTTTACTATGGTTTTTTTAATTGTTGAAAAGTCGTGCTAAACTTAGATAGTAGCGTTGATTTTTATTGAGAAAATTTTAGAAATAGCAAAGAGAATAGACATAATAATACTCTATAGCTATAGTATTTGTAATTATGCTCCATATCTATAGTTTTCACTACAAAAAAACTGCTAAATTGTGGCGGTTAATTTATAGGGGTCATAACAAACCCCTACTACACATTCAATTTGTGGCGTTTGTGCTAACCTCTGTAAAATAATTCATTTTATGGTGGTTTAAGTGTGGAGGTTGTAAAAGACTTCCTCTATAAATTCAATTTTTGGTGTTTGTGCCAACCTCCGCAAAATAATTCTTTTTTATGGCGGTTTAAGTGTGGAGGTTGTAAAAGACCCCCACTATAAATTCAATTTGTAGCATGTGTTTCAACCTCCCCAAAATTATTCTTGTTGTGGCGATATTCTTGTGGGGGCTTTTGCACTATAAATGAACAGAAGAAATCTTGGCGATTTATTTCACATATAACGACGGCTTATAATTAACAATCATAATTTTTTTGCTATTGATAATGACTTATGTAATTTGTATTACGGTGATTTAAAATCGACATATTTTTTTTATTTTATATAATATTATCACTGTATGAAATAATATTTTAACAAATTTGACCCTAAACAATCAACAATCATGTAGTCACAAATTTAGATCCTATTTTGCACTTTTTATGAAATCAATAGACATTCATAATAATTTTAACACTTTAGCCTCATTTGTATTCATTAAGATTAAGACGTCTGAATCTTAATGATTAAGATCTTATTTGTAGATCTGAACACTAAATGATTAAGATTGTTTGTTTTAAAATATTTGAATATATATATAATTTATTAATATATAGAGACACAATCATCATATATCATATATATACTTAGACATGCTTTTTTAAAAATATTTTTTATGTTTGTATTATCATTCATCAACCAAGTATGATTTCAAAAAAATGACTTTGTAATTCTTAACAATGTATTGTAAGTATGCAATTATTCTTTCTAATAGTCAGTTTTTCGAATATAATATAGTTTGATAATAATATTTGTTAGATTTCAAGAAATGATTATTATGTAGTATTGTTAGTACTATTGAAAAATAATGTACAAATATATTACATATAATTTAATTTTTTTTGTTTCTTTTGATATAATTATTTTAAATAAGTATATGATATTTATTTTTTTATTTTATTCAATTGATTGCATATTATGAAGAGTTTGACATATGGAGCAAAATATGGTGGCGGATCTAATTGCAAATGAAGATGATAGAAGAGGAAAAAATGAAGCATAATTAGAGATTATTTTTGCTAGATTTTTTTTTACTTTGACTTGTATTAGTAACTTAGCTATTTGCTAGAATTTTTTAAATTTTGGTTTGTATAAATAATGTAGGTAAATGTATTGTCAATGCTAATCATTTGATCCTTTACTATTCTACTTTTTCTTTGTTATGAAGCACAATTAATATAATTATCCTATTTCAACAACAAAACAATTATGATGATTAGGAGTTTCACTGTTATTATACTTGCAAAAAATTAATTGAAAATAAAATGTTAGTTTCATGATGCAATTTTTTTAGCGTACGTAACAATCTGTTTCTGTCACCGTTCTTTTTGTTTGAATGTATTTATAATTTTTATGCAGTCACTAATTATTATTATTATTATTATTATTATTTTGTTCATTTTTTGCAATTTTACCCCTTATTTTCATTTATTTATTTTATAAATAAAATCAATGCATAAGTGTTAATACACTTAATGTCTAATAAAATTATAGATTTGAATTATTTATAACGTATGTCACTTCATCTTACTTGTAACTTATAATATTAAATATTATTCATAATTTTTGTATGTTTCATTTTTCATAATTCTTATAAATATTTAATTAATTTTTAAAAAATTATAATAAACAAATGTAATAATAAAGACAGAATAAAATGTTTAATTTTTTTTACTAAGAGTTTGTATAGAAAATTAGTACTCCTACAAAGGATAGAGGAAATTAAAAAACATATAAAATATTTTCAACGTAATACAATATATTGTTAATTTCAACATATTACCTCTTATTCCATTTAGTCCACCGCGGTGAATATTTTGTTCAACTATATATATATATGAATAGTTTGCACTTAAAAAATGTAAAAATAATTTAAAAAAATATATATATATGTGTGTGTGTGTGTTTTTTTAAAAAATGTATGATATCGCAGATGAAGATTTACGTAGGGTTTTTTGTTTCTCTCGCTTTTAACCTAGTAACTCATTTATTCCCTCCATATTTCCACCAACACCATTTTCTGAAGCTTTACCTCCATCTTCCCACCTCCCCTCAATCTTCCCACTTTCCCCTGTCCTCCACTTTTCTTGGTGACAAAACTTCCCTTCCGAGAGCTATAAATTTCCCTATAATTCATTTTGGAGAGATGGAATCAGATGATAGCATCAGGTCAGTTTTATTTTACTTCAACTAAATTTCTTCTAAGTTTACATTTTGTTTTCATCCATATTGTTGGGCACACGTTTTTTGCTTTATATTGGGATTTGTTTTTACTGCCAAGCTTTATTGATATTGTGACATCGCGTAATTTTTTGATTTTCTGCGTATTCGAGTGGTATTAAACAGATTCCCTTTGTCAATTACATGATATTACCGTGTCATCTCAAAACTTGTTCATATTTGATTCACCTCTCTGTTCTTTATGAATATGCAGTCATGCCAAAGATTAAACGTTTTAAGAATCCACTAAAGTCAGCTAATGGACATGCTTCATCATCAACTACTCCAGTGGCACAAGACCTCCCAGTTGCTTCAACAAATCCCTCACAAGGTGATGGAGTCCCACAACAAGAACAAACTCCAATTCTTCCGTAGCAAGAACAAGCTCCAATCGCCCTGCAGCAAGAACAAGCTCCAATTCTACCTTCTAATTCAAGTGCAACATCTCTGCACCCACGTCCATCTGCACGTTATTGGAGAGTAGAGGCTAAAGGTATATATTTCTTATGTCATTTTTAGTTCAACTTATGAGTATTTTTTTTCTTTTTTGGTTAAGTAACTGATTTTTTTGTTAAAGATTCAGAAAACGTTGTCAAGCAGATTAATGTCAAGGTTAATGAGGTTAATAATCTAACTGTTGGAGAGCGCATCATTGTGGACTTTGACGCATACAACTCAGCATATGGTGATGCACATGGACTGCTCGCTGGATATTGTGGATCATTGGCAATTGATTGTAATTTGTTCCCGATTAGTTTTGAGAGGTGGTCAGGGCAATCAGGCATGCGTAAGAAGTACATGGAAGACTTCTTTGAAACAATATTGAAGGTACAAGTGTTCTTACACACAAACACACACACACACATATATATATATATACACTTTTCGAAAGATTTTAGAATACATGAGAAAACTAACTTCTATTTTTTATTTAAAGCCTCGATTTCTTTTTCCGGTATGTGAGTCCATTGGATACAGATACTGCAATAGTAGCATTTCAAAAAAGTGGGCTACACATAGGCAGAGATTGTGGAATGAATATTTTGACCCTGCAAGGAGCAAAAATGAGATCATTAGTAATGTGCCATCTGGTATAAATAAAGATCAATGGGCTAGTTTTGTTGCTTACCGTCTGAAACCATCAACAATGGTAAGATTATGATTATGTTAATAAGTTTTGTTTCATCATAATTATATAAAGATGAACATTTTGAGTTGTCGCTGTTTTTGTTAATAGGATCTTTGTAGAAGAAATAGGGAAATCCAGAGGAAGCAAAAAATGCCACACACTGGTGGTTCAAAGGCTAACTCGAGAAGACGTTATGAGATGGTATGCGCATTTAACTTAATAGTTTTGATTTGTCTTTAACTAAACTATTTTTGGATAACATTTATAATACATTTCTTTCTTAGTTTCTGGAAACTGGTAAAGCTCCTAGTCGCGGAAAAATGTTTATTGAAACTCATAAGAGAAAGAACGGATCATTTGTGAATGCTGAGGCTCAAACTATAGGGGTAAGTATGGCATCGATGCATTTTTTGAATATCAATTTCATTGTTATTGTATAATATTTTGCATCTATTACTATTTTATACTTACTATCGATATTGATATGATTGTAGGAACAAATTGAGTCACATATGACTCATTGTAACACTAATGAGTCTGAAGTTTCCCCAGAAGATATTGTTGGTAAGATATTAGGGGCAGAACACTCTGGGAGGGTAAGATGTATGGGTATGGGAGCAGCTCCATCAAACACATTCTTGAATACAAAGCGACGACTTAGCGAGCTGAGCATTTCTTCATCTAGCTATGATGAATCATCTGCAACTTCTACATATTTGCATCAAAAGGTTGCGCGTTTGGAGTCCAAGCTTGAAGAAACCTTGAGTGTGTTGAAGAATTACATGATATCTAAGGAAGGAGGGATTCCTGAAGAATTAGCTACTACGTTTGCTCCTCAACTACTGGTAAGAAGTAAATATTCTTTGTACTTCTTCTATTACAATCAGTTCTGATCAGTTTAGTAATATTGTGTCTATGTGATTTCTGCCTAGTTGCCTTAACATAAATAAAAGTCCATGCCCAGGTTTTGATTGATCAGATCAAAGTATGAACTTAGTTCTTGATTGTACTGAGGTGGCTATAGTTGTTTAGTCTCCTGATAGCTGATTCTCTCTGTTTTTCTTGATTGACTGTGGAATAGCCGGTTCAAACATGTGAATGTTTTTTTATTTTAACCTCTGCACAAATCCATACTTTATATAACATAGTTTCTAACATGAGAGTGGTACAAGAACATGATTGAAAGCCTAAGGAAAGATTTTTAGTACTAGAACTACATGATGTCTAGAATATGTGGCATGATACAATAATGATTTGTCGTGTCTCTTTCTTAGTAATGCCAGTAGTCTTATTATTTGTACAAAATAGTTTTCTGCTTTGGTAGTTACGTACTCACCAATCAACCTTGTAAAATTGTGCATTTCTAAAGGCTCAGGATAGGATCTTTGCAGAAACTCTACTAGAGTGAGTTGTATTGAATGCCATTTTGTTTTTTCAGCCTGTTGATGCAGAGGAGACTGGAATTGTTTCACCTATGGATGTAAGAGGCTCATCAGCTGATAATAATGCAATTCACCAATCAAATGCTTAATGTTTTTCTTTGTGGGCTACTTTTAGTGCTTTTCATGTCTTTGAATTTGTAATGGTTGTCTAGAGTTGTGTTTACTATGCTTTAGTTTGACGTTCAGTACTTAAATTTGTGACTTTTGCTATTATGGGTATTCTAATGGTAAATCTTTTTATGTTTTACATAGAGATTGTTCAGTGGATTAATTATGCATATGATTTAAATTTAAACTTAAGTTAATATATTCTAACATCCTAAGGTCCAGTTACAAATAGGTCCAGAAAGTTTGTTTCTGATATGGCAAGATTCTTACATAGAACAACTAAATTATTATTTCTCTGTTCTTACTAGAAAATACCAAAACGCGGCTCATGAACCATGTCTGAATAGAAACATAGCAGCAGGCTAGAAATATGACAACAGCCTATGTGCTTGATCTTTTAGCTCGCAATGACCTCTTACAGCATAAACATCTACTTGCCAACATTATGAGGAGCTGACTAGCCAAAAGAAATAATAATGAACCCACACCCAAGCCAATTGCAACATCTGATTCATACAGAGTAATTATACTCTGCATCTCCTGCAATAATGAACACACAAAATATATTTACTGAATGTGTATACTATATACTCAATATTCTCAAGTATAGAACAATGAATCTTACAGACAAAAGAGCTAAGTCATATGTGCCTTCATATTAAACGTAACCTAAGCAATTAACACAAATCTTGATTTCTATCAATTACTTCTTCTCCCTGCTCTGAGATCTCATAAAGTTTACTATTAGGACACCATCTAAGTTGGCTCCTACAATGACTATAACTATCCTTGCATGAAACCTAATCCATAGTTATTGTAAATATCCTGATTAAAATTCTACAGATGAAGTAGATGTTACTTGCTAACTTCATCGTACTCGCAGAACTACTCTGTCATGATTATGTTGATCCTTTTAAATGAGTCATTCTCTTAATTTCTTTGAAATGCAATAGTCAGCAGCCTTAACAACATAACCTTATAATCACCTGTTGTTGATTTTATACTGATTTATTCTCTTTGCTAAATTCAGCATTAGTGAGTTGGTGCTCTTCAAGTGTTCATGTTTTTGTGGTGAGGAAGAACTTTCTACCTGACAAGTGAAAACATTGTTGCTGCTGTTCTTTTGGGTACAGAGATCGGGAGTATCTATAACTCGCAACTCTGCCGAGTACTGGCACTGCTATTTTGCTGGATTTCAGTGTAGCTATTATTAGAAAGCTTGTTCTACCATGCTCAATATATATTTTTTTCTCATTTTTAATGCTTACAGAGTTATAGTTATAAGGTTTATTTAGTAGTAGGATAACTTTTTCAAAGTCGATATCTTGTGCCCATTGCCCAACTTGCTTGGGATCAAGGAGTGCGATTTAGGTGTGAGAGTAGTGTGGGCAAGCATGAGCTACATATTTAGAAAGTAATGTCAAATTAGAGCACTTTACTAGCTCAAATTAAATTGATACTATAATTGATTATTTTTGCAAGTTTGTATTTGGTCCTTTTATGCTTGATCTCGCAAACACAATCTCTTCCTTGTTCCACACACCTTGAGCAGGTTGTCGAACCAAACAGAGACAAAAAAACAGGGACATGAGCTATGTATATATTATTGATGTAGGAAAAGAGTTATTTGCACATCAACACAATCAAAAAGCTTGTGTTAAAATCAGTGCTTCATTGCACTCTCAGTTTTGAGATAGCAGCTGTGAAAATCCAGTGTAAAATATCACATAACGTATGCAACTCTATCCTCCAGAAATCACACCCAGCTGGCCATTGCACCAAAACAGTAACTTTGTCATGATACTGTGAAATGTATCACATCATGTCAATCCTTTTGAAATGTATGAACATTATAACATTCATGCACGAAACGACGACCATTGCATTTTATCTAAATTGAGATTTCTTCTGACTTGTAAAGGAATTTCTTTAAAAGAGTAAACATCTACTTCTGCTTCATATGACATATTCATAAGAGATAGCCTCGGTGAAATTTGTGGAGAGCTTGTATGTCCTTATCCACCTGGTATTCCAGTTTTAATTCCTAGTGAGATCATCACAAAAGAAGCATTGAATTGTCTCCTGGAGATCAGAAGCAAGGGTGTTATTATTACCTGAGCAGCTGATTACTCATTAGATGGCATTTACAATGGACACTCTAATTCATCTAAAACCAACATCAACATGCTCTTTAGCAGGGGTGTACATAGGTCGGTTTAGTTTGATTTTTCATTAAAAAAAACCTAAACCAATTATGTCGGTTTATTAAATTGAAAAACCAAATCAAACCACATAAAGTTGGTTTTTTCGATTTCGGCTTTAGTCGGTTCTTTCGGGTTTTCGGTTTCTTCTGTTTTTTCCAACTATACGGTGTTTGAAAAAGAGATCAAATATATTTTCACTTACCTGTGTGATAAGATAAACTTAAAAAATGTTAAATGAATAGAAATTTTTGAAAAGACGGTAAAATTCACATGAGTACAATTTTTTTTTAAAATATCAATGCTCTTTATGTTAAATTAATAAGATTAAAGGCTACATGCAAACTGAATACAAAACAAAATATTTACAAAGTAAATTGTTAACTTTGAATTTGAAAAACTATAACAATATAATTGTAACTTCGGATCTTAATACAAAATAAAATATTTACATATTTTATAAGCCCAAATTTGAAATACAATATATAAACATTTAAAACTATAAACTAACTAAAAATATATTAACAAAGTAGATTATAAATAATATTTTTATCTATAAATAAAATAAAATTATATATATATATGATATTTGCAAAATTTTCCAAGCCCGAATTTGAAATAAAATATATAAACATTGAAAACTATAAACTAACTAAAAATATATTAACAAAGTATATAATAAATAATATTTTTTATCTATAAATAAAATAAAATTATATATATATATTTTATGTCGGTTTGGTTTGAGTTTGATTTGACTTTTTTTCTTTTAATACCAAATCAAACCAAGAGTGGTTGATTTTTTTTTCAACCACCAAACCAAACCACAAATCTTTTTTTTTTCCGGTTTGATTTGGTTTGTCGGTTCGGTTTGACTTTACAGTTTGACTTGTACACCCCTACTCTTTAGTGTATGCTCTCTCTTCCTCTTTTGGGGACAGTTAACAAATTGGCTTCTATGTTGATTTAATAAATTTTACTATGTCCACTTAAAATTTTAGTAAAAATTAGGGACAGATCATATCTGTTGCTAGTTAAATTGATTATGAGATACTTGTGAGACATGAAGGAAAAAGTCGTGGGTTGATCAA
Source organism: Solanum chiquidenum (assembly GCA_029582725.1). Taxonomy (NCBI): domain Eukaryota; kingdom Viridiplantae; phylum Streptophyta; class Magnoliopsida; order Solanales; family Solanaceae; genus Solanum; species Solanum chiquidenum. The sequence goes on along the minus strand of JAJOOS010003233.1, from coordinate 5,873 downwards.
AATTGAAGTTAAATGTATGTGTTTTTAATTTTACGTTTTTCATCAATAATTTATTATATAAGTTATCATATCAATGTTTACGTGATATGTTTGAGGATTTCTATATGACGATACTCTTCTTTGGCCACTCGAGCTAAATAATATCAGAATAATCATTTTGAAGAACTTAATAATATTTTCTTTTAATTTTAATCTTATAACTCAAACGTATAACTCAATATTATGATTTGATTTTTAGTTATATATATATATTTGTATATAAATATAGTGACAAAGCCTGTAGTCTAAATTAGTAAGCAGTAAGTTTCTTCAAAAATAAATGAATAGATAAAAAAGCTATTTACTACCCAAAGATATACTTTTTATTCCTAAACTTATTTTTCAATTTCAAAATTGTAAATAAAAAAGAATCCAAGTCCATTTAGGTTTCAAAAGGTATTTACTGCATCCACAGTTGAGCAGATTTGGGCACAAAGAAAAACCTTCTCCATAGCACAACCGTAGAACTATCCAATTTTTTTCTTTCTGATTAGGTTTCCTTGGTTTGAAGTTTCCCCTCCTTTCTCTACTACTTGTTCCATCCTTTACTATATATGTATACAAGAAGTCCTTTGTGGGATTCCTAGTAGATTCTTTCTATCCTCTGTCAATTTCTGGAATTAATTTGGTTTGAACGAGCAATTTGGGATTCCTGGAGTAGATTGCAAGTACAACAAAATTTAAATGTATTCCTGCATTAGGGGGATTTCTTTTGGAGGTATACTCTAACTTGTCCCTGTTAATTTCTTTTTGTTACTTATCAATGGATAAATCATGGATTGGAAAGCCACAGACCTCAAATGAATACTTGCTTGGTTTGGATAAATTTCTTGATTTTGCATTTAAAAATGCGGTTGTGGATGATACAATCAGATGCCCATGTCCCATGTGTTGTTTTGGCAAGTGGAAAACTAGAGATGAAGTGCAGGATCATTTGGTTTGCAAGCCATTCCCTCAAAATTATGTTATTTGGAATATTCATGGTGAGAAAAAGCTATTAGAGTCTTCTGGAGATAGAGTTGTTATGCAAGAGACGTTTCGTCCAGAAAATCCAATAGAAACAATGATTAGTGACGCATTTGGGCAGTATAGGCAGCAATCGGCTGATGTAGGAACATCTCAACCATTTGGTTCAACTGAAACATCAAATGAGGGGCATAGGGAGGATACTGGTGACTTTCGCGACTTTCTCAAAGATGCAAGTGAAACACTGTATGAAGGGAGCAAGTATACAAAGCTAGAGTTTTTAATAAAATTGTATCATATAAAGGTCTATTGTCGATTAAGTGACAAGGCAATGACCATGATACTAGATTTATTGAGAGATGCATTTGAAGATGCAAAGTTACCTCCTTCTTTTTATGAGGCCAAAAAAACAATTAGCAAACTTGGCCTTGACTACACCAATATACCAGCATGTCCAAATAATTGTATGTTATTCTGGGAAGGTGATTCTGAATTGGAAGCATGTAAGCATTGTGGTACATCTAAATGGAATCCTAACAAGAAAAACAAGCAAGCTGCAAAGGTTTTGCGTTACTTTCCATTGAAACCAAGGTTGAAAAGGTTATTTATGTGTGTTGCCAATCTGTGTTTAAAACAAAATTACTGATGTTAATAAACTTTGCAGAAACACGAAGTAACCAAAGTTTAACAGACCAGTAAAAATAGATGAACATAAATTAATTAACAAACTAAAATCTGGAAAAACGTACCACAATCTGGAAAAATAAAATCAGAAAAAGATCAAGCCCACTGAATGCGCTGTGTCCCCTTAAGGAAATTATTCCCCTCTAGTATCCGAGGTTTGATTTGGAATATGTCCTCCCAGGATAGAATGATCTCAATCACCAGCGTATTGATACCCAAAACTCTGGTGTCAGCGAACCACTCAACAGGAGTGACGTACACGAAGAAACTTTGTGCAGAAGAAGAAGAAGAAAATCAGAAAAATTCGTAAGGAAAGATTCTGAAGAATGAATGTATTTATAGGCAAGAGGAACTGGTTCCAAAAGGTTGCAATCCTTTCAGAATCCACACGACCATTCATGAAAGGTTGCAACCTTTCAAACGGTCATGGTTGTTTCTGAAAGTTGCACCCTTTCAGAACAATCACTTCCAACAGCGGGAAATTTAAATAAAATGGGAAAGAATTTAAATAAAATGGGTCGCGCGCAGATCCGAGTCGGGTCGGTCAATTAACTGAATAATTGAAAATGTTTCGGTTAATTAATGTTTTGGTTATTTAATTTAATTAATTAACTAAATAATTAAAATAATCTTTGTCCAAAAAATAATCTCTTGATCGATCATTTTCAAAGCCAAAGCCAAAGCCGAAGCCAAGCGAGCGACGACGACGACGACGCGAGGGGGGTCCCTCTTTCCAACCCTTTCAACAATTAATAGGAGTGTTTCTACATTTAAACTCTTCTATTTTTCTTTCCTCCACTGATGAGGGAGAAATGCCTTTTCACTAAAACATAAGAAGACTTTTCAAGTTCCCAACTTTGACTTTTCCTCTTTTTCCATCTTCCCTCAATTTCCCATTAACTCTTGCTACATACCCAGCAATCCCCCACATAAATGGGGAATGGTTATAACATAAGGAATGCACGGACGAGTGTGTACTTTACAAGCAAGGATCAATTGCATCTGGATAAGTAGGTTTCCCCTTAGACTTTCCGTAGTGAATATATGTCGGATATACTCGGTCAATCGGTAGATGCAATATCTTTGAACCGTCGAGCTTTGGTGTATACCTAGACAACCATATGTCACACAATTAACCCTTTACCGTTTATGGTTCTTACGATTGTGTTCGTTTCAGCCATCTCCTAGTTTCATGAGTGTATAGAGAATAGGCTTTTGACATAAAATTCTCTTTGAAGCGGCTTACACTTCACACTCACATAGGTGATTTCTAACTATGTCATCTCGTAGATACACTATTTGGTAAAATCTGTCAAACTTAGCAAATCATTAAAAACTTTAATCTTTATTAACTCATTAACAATCCTTAAAGTCTTAACCTTGTTCCTGAACATTGTCTTCATCATGAGAATGGATTGAGTTGATTGACAATGTCAAACCGTCAGTCACAACTTTGTTTTTATCCTTGAATCTAGCTCTTGGGATCTCCAGTCTGCTAGATAGAGTTACCGCCATGCTGACTTGTCCTAAGCCGTAAACCCATTCCAACCCATTCCCTTAGATGATCTTTCAACTTCCTCTCTCACTAGGCCTTTCGTTAGTGGATCTGACACATTATCGCTTGACTTCACATAGTCAATTGTGATAATTCCACTAGAGAGCAGTTGTCTTACGGTATTATGTCTCCGTTGTATATGACGAGATTTCCCATTGTACATAACGCTCCCTGCCCTACCTATTGTTGCTTGACTATCGCAATGTATGCAAATAGGTCCTATAGGTTTGGGCCAAAATGGAATATCCTCTAGGAAATTCCGGAGCCATTCAGCTTCTTCACCAGCCTTATCTAAAGAAATAAATTCAGATTCCATTGTGGAGCGAGCGATACATGTCTGTTTGGACGATTTCCAAGAGACTACTCCTCCACCAAGTGTAAACACATAACCACTTGTGGATTTTACTTCATTTGACCCGGTGATCCAATTTGCATCACTATATCCTTCAATCACGGCAAGATATTTATTATAATGCAAAGCATACTGTTGTGTATGTTTCAAATAACCCAACACACGTTTCATTGCCATCCAGTGAGTCTGATTCGGATTACTAGTGAACCGACTCAGTTTGCTAATAATACATGCTATATCTGGTCGCGTACAATTCATAACATACATCAAACTTCCCAACACTCTGGCATATTCCAACTGAGAGTCACTTTCACCTACATTCTTTTGAAATGTAAAGCTTAAATCATTTGGAGTTTTGACAACATTGAAATTCAAGTACTTGAACTTATCCAATACTCTTTCAATATAATGAGATTGAGATAATGCTAGTCCCTGAGAAGTTTTGAGAATCCTGATCCCTAAGATCAAATCAGTAACTCCTAAGTCCTTCATATCGAACTTGCTGGACAACATGCGCTTAATATCATTTATATTGTCAATATCTTTACTCGTTATTAACATGTCATCAACATACAAACAAACAATGACTTCATGATTCGGAACGGTTTTAATGTAAACACACTTATCACATTCGTTAATCTTGAATCCATTGGCCAACATTGTTTGGTCAAATTTAGCATGCCGTTGTTTAGGTGCTTGCTTGAGCCCATAAAGCGACTTCACAGGTCTGCACACTTTTTCTTCTTTACCAGGAACCACAAATCCTTCAGGTTGTTCCATGTAAATTTCTTCCTCCAACTCTCCATTTAAGAAGGCTATCTTTACATCCATTTGGTGGATTTTAAGATCATGCACTGCCGGTAGTGCTATTAACATCCTAATTGATGTTATCCTCGTTACGGGAGAGTATGTATCAAAGTAGTCCATACCTTCCTTTTGTCTATATCCTTTGACTACAAGTCTAGCCTTATATTTGTCAATAGTCCCATCGGCTTTCATTTTCCTTTTAAAGATCCACTCTGATCCTAAAGGTTTATTTCCTGGAGGAAGATCAGCCAATTCCCAAGTATGATTACTTAAAATTGATTCGATCTCACTATTGACTGCTTCTTTCCAATAGATTGACTCAGATGAAGACATAGCTGCTTTAAATGTTGGAGGCTCATTTTCAAGCAAGAATGCCACAAAATCTGGTCCGAAAGAAGTGGATTTCCGTTGGCGAGTACTACACCTAGGATCCTCATTAGGTTGTGCATTTTCCTTTGATTCTTCCCGTGGTCGTTTAGATCTTTCACTTGTCGACTCACATTCAGTTTTATACGAAAAAATGTGTTCAAAGAACTCAGAGTTATCTGACTCAATTACCGTATTCACATAAATTTCAGGATTATTAGATTTGTGAACCAAAAACCGGCAGGCCTTACTATTCACAGCATATCCAATAAATACACAATCCACTATTTTGGGTCCAATTTTTACCCTCTTGGGTAAAGGAACCTCTACCTTGGCAAGACACCCCCACACTTTGAAATATTTCAAGTTGGGTTTCATTCCTTTCCATAACTCATATGGAATCGATTACGTTTTGCTACGAGGTACCCTATTGAGTATCTTGTTAACCGTAAGGATGGCTTCCCCCCATAGATTCCTTGGTGAACCAGAACTGATTATCAAGGCATTTATCATTTCCTTTAATGTTTTGTTCTTCCGTTCATCCAAACCATTTGTCTATGGTGTATAGGGTGCAGTAGTTTGATGGATAATACCATATTCCAAACATATCTCAGCAAAAGGAGATTCGTATTCTCCACCCCTATCACTTCGAATCATTTTTATCTTTAGATTCAACTGATTTTCCACTTCATTTTTGTATTGCTTAAATGCATCAATTGCTTCATCCTAACTATTAAGCAAATATACATAACAAAATCGAGTGCAATCGTCTATAAAAGTTATAAAATACTTTTTCCCACCACGAGATGGTGTTGACTTCATATCGCATATATCTGTGTGAATTAAGTCTAAAGGTTTTGAATTTCTTTCAACAGACTTATAAGGATGTTTAACAAACTTACTTTCCACACAAATCTCGCATTTCGATTTATCACATTTAAAATCAGGCAATACTTCTAAAGTAACCAATTTTTGCAAGGCTTTGTAATTTACATGTCCCAAACGAGCATGCCATAAATCATTTGACTCCAATAAGTAAACAGAAGCAGAATTCTTATTAATACTGTCAACAACCATTACATTCAATTTGAAGAGGCCCTCAGT
>JAJOOS010003232.1:0-17178 GCA_029582725.1 Solanum chiquidenum | reverse complement strand
ATTTTTTTTTTGAGGGGGTGGGGGGCTAGTAGGGGGTGGGTGGTGGGTGGGTTGGGGGGTCGAGGTAGGGGTGAAAAAAAAGAAATTTTGAAGTTGAAAATATTTTTTAAAAATAAATTTCAAATTTTTTTTGGGGATGGAGGGGCTGGTAGGGGTTGGGTTGGGGGCAGATAGGGTGGGTGGGTGGGTTCGGAAGAGACTTTTGGAAAATGTTTTCCTTAAGTTTTGAAGGGAAGTCATTTTCCTTAAATTTGAGGAAAATGAGTTGATTTGGAAAACATTTTCCAAAATATTTAACCCAACCAAACATGAGAAAATTGGAAAACATTTTCCGAAAAATGTTTTTCCTTCATACCAAACACACCCTTAAACTTGTATAAAGTTGAACAAGTAGATACACATGTCCTACGATGGTATAATATACTTAGGGTGTCATAGTGAATTGCCACATACAGGACACATGTGTTTACTTGTTCAACTTTATACAAGTTTAAATGTCTACTTATGCACACTCAAAATTAGAGGGTATAGATGTCAGCTGAGGCAAAGTTAAAAAGTATATTATGTTTTACTTTAACCGTATATATCAGACTTGCTATAAAAACTTACCACGGGGAGTTCCTTGCAGAAAATATAGTATCTGAGCCTAGCAACAAAGTCTAACAAGAAATGGTCTCCACTAATGTGACAATGAACATGAAGGGACATCTTCCCTTTAACTTTCTTCCATTCTGCAACCACTTCATCTCTTTGTAATCTATTATACCATCCTTCTAACTGCACATCAAACAGAAAAAATCAGTAATGAATTGATCAAGTACTACTTCAAGTCGCCACTAATGCTTGCATTAGGGTAGACAATCATGTTTTGTGTATTAGATTGACCTTTGTTTTACTAGAGATAGAGACAAACGCGCTAAAGTAAAATCAGATTCAACAATCAAATTAACTAAATTTGAGACCATAATTGTGAGTAAAAGGGTCCAGTTGACAATCTGAGCCAACTACAAGGGCCTCCCAGATTATCCCGCCTTAATGTTTAACCGTAAACCCAATTATTATTGTATATTACGAAAATTACCTGAGAGTTATTGATGGTTTGAGAGACAGCAAGAGTGAGTTTACATGTAATATCACTATGTGTAAGTGTATATGTTCTTGGAAGCTTTGCTGGATGTTTTTTCTCATCTACACCTAAAAAAAGAACCTTCAACTTTGATGCTTCAAATATTGATGGTCCAAATAACCTTGCCACCTAAGATCATCAATCACATATACATTATTACAAATAATTAGCGACGGAAAATTTTTGTAGCTAAACAAGCAAAATCCACCGCTAATACGATAGATTCTAAAAAAAATTATGTTAGCTACTAGCAATTAATTTACCGGAGCTATGGATTGGCTCTTTTTGGAGTGTCCTCCTCTTCTTGTTGTTGTGTAAACAAAAAGAGAGTTTTCTTTTTCAAGTGATGGAAGAAAAGAAGTTGTCAAAGTACTCATATTTGGAAATCAAGAAAAAAATGATGGATTAAAATTATACTATATTTCTTTTAAGCTCCAACGTAGTAGGGGAAATATAAAGTTGAGAATGAAGTTGTATATTATATAGTAGTTTTTAATTAGTAGTTAGGTGTATAGGAATTTTGGTTTCTTACTTACGTAGTCGACTTTTCTTTTTAAATTTTTAAATTTTGACTTTCTATGGTCCAAAAAGATTAGTATTCATACGTGTATCCATGTTGAAAATGATGAAAAAGATATTTTTTAAAATGGAGGATACCTTATTAGAGTGGCATTGTTTGAAAATTTCATAATTATTATAGTAAATGTTGCTATTTAAGTATATTGACATTTTATATTTAGATTCCGTTTAGTTTATAAATAAAATAACAAAAAAAAAAGAAGATCTGCATATACATTTTTCCTTTACATATTCCTCTTGTGAGTGAGTACATTATTAATTTGAAGTATCAAGACGAAGAAATGTTTAATTATAACTTTTCATATAATATGTTTAATTATATTTTTCTCATATGACATATTTAAATCTGACTCTTCACATAATATATTTAAGACTATACACATATTTTAATATATTCTATCAATTTTTAATTTAAAATCATATTTTTTAAAAAATATTTTAAATTAAATTTTGTATCGAGTTAAATAACACAAACAAATTGAAACAGAGAGCGTCGGATTCAATAAAAAATATATACATTAATTAGTCTTGTCTAAATATTAGAGTGACTGTTGCTTCTAAAGTTGTCGTCAGAGTTGGGTGCACGGCTGACTATAAACACGTGGTGGGCGTTTACTATTCCACAACACTAGTTTCCTTATTTGACCCTACTACTTAATAAAAGAAGTTTTTTTTTTCCTAAAATTATGCCGAAAAAATTATAATTTGTGGCTACTGTTTCCCAATTATTGCTATTCACCCGATTTATATAATTCGCCTGATTTTATAAATTCAGAATTTGTATAATTTGGAATCTGATTGTATAAATCCATAATTTTGCATATGTTTACCATGACTATTTGTATATGATTTATGAAAAATTCAAAATAAATTATCCTGCTTGTATATTGACAAGTAAAATATATAAACGGAGTTCTAAAAAATTCATAAGTGTATAAATACAGAGTTTGTATATACTTACCCTATTTGTATATGCAAGCCAAATGGGCAAAAATATACAAATCGCAACCGCCATAACAAACAGAATTATAGCTATGAAGCGCAATTATCAAAATTATAGCTATATAGCCTTATTATATCTATTATATTTCTAAAATTTTCTCTTTTTTTTTTTAATGTTAACAGTTTAATTTAATTAAAATAATAAATTAATTTTAATTTATCACTTATCCAACTGCGTAAATTTAAAATAGCTAATAAATAATAATTTGTGTATAATTATGTATGATAAGTATACAATAATATATGTACATCATTTTTTTTAAAGTAAGCAGTAAATTCAACTGATTACATATAATTCATGGTTTAAATATTGGATATTTCTTATTCAATTATTATTGTTTGTAATAAATTTTAAAGTGACAGAAAAATAAATTGCAATCACAAATAAAATATAAAGAAACATAATTCTATTTATTAAAATTGTGAGTATAAATATATTGATCTCTTGATTCCTCTCTCATAAGATTTATCCATGAGTACAATTTATTTATTTTTACATCAAAATAATTTTAATTGGAATACCAAATAAATCAGAAGATATTTTGTCCAAGTCAAATAAATTATACCAAAGACACGTTATAAATGATGCAATTCAATCAGAAAAAAATCTTATTTTTATTTGGATCATGAATCTCAAATAGTATTAAATACCAAAAAAGAAAAGGTCACATAATCACTAAAGATCCTGAAGACCTGAACATTATCAAGTACCTTATCATGAAATTAATATCGATAAAATTGAGAGCAATAAATTTGATACCACATATAAAATAATTTATTTGTTATGTTAAATTTATTTAATGATAAATTAAAAAAAAAAGGGAGAAGAAGCACAATGGTTTTTTTAGATTTTGTTTCTTTGTTGGGCCTATATTTGCATAACATATAAAATAATTTATTTTGTTACAGTAAATTTATTTGATAAATGTAATTAATGATTTTTGAAGATAAAAGTTTTAAGTTGAGTAATTCTATTGATATAAAACAAAGTTTATTGATTTTAATAGATTAAAGTAACCTTTTAAGATATTAACTCTAATTGCTAGTACTTTTTAAAGTTCAAAGACGATGAATTAGTATGACATACTTATTCGTACCAATGGTATGTGGTAGTGTTCAAATTTCAAGAGGAAAAAATAAATTCATATGATCATGATTCTTTTTATATGTTTTTGAATTTTTATTTTTTTTAAAAATCAAAATTTTATGTCTAAATATATTATTAAAATTTTAAAATTTAACTATTTATCAAATAATAAAACATAAATTAAAGGGAAAAGGGTGAAATATACTTTTGAAATATTTTAAATAGTTAGTTTTTTCTCCCAATAAAACAAAAAAATATTATGTTATTTGGGATTCGAACTCAAAAACCCCTTTATCCAAATGAACATCCATTACCACTATGTCAAAGAAATAGCTTTTGTCATCCAACTTTAAATATCTATTCTTTAAATTTTAAATGTAGAATTTGACGTAATATATATAACGTAATTTTTAGACAATGACTATAGCTACGTCCTTGGTCCTAATGTGGATCCACACCTTATGCATGCGAAATTATTGCAAGGCTGAGACACCAACCTGACCTACTTCCCTGCAAATAGTACTGAAATTATTAGTATCAATTTGGTTTTATATACACATTATTTGATTCGATGAGATATATTGTTTTTAAAAATTATAATATATGAAAAAATAGATGTGATATTTCTCCATTAATTACATGTGCTCACATGCCGACAATATGATTTGGGCCTGTTGGTTCGATATGGCATAATCTGTATATAATAATTTTGGAGACCAATTGAAATGGAAAATTTTCAAAATAACAATATTTTCAACTTTAGTGAGATTCCTTAGCAATAGTTTAATTATTTATTAAAAATAATAATATTTTAGTTTGTTAAATGATTAGTTATGTATTTATTTTATTTTGATTAAAATAAAAGAATACAAAAGCTTAATAACAGTAAAGAGAAAAATATGAAACCAAAAATTCTAAAAAAAAGGAGAAAACTATTTTAAAAATTATTCAGTTACGTTTTCAAGCTGATATGTTGCCATTATTTATGTCGACCGTTTTTTTCATGTTCCATTCTTAACAATTCCAAAAAAAAAAATATTCATAGAATATTAATTCTTGAAACAGAATCCGTTTTTGACATCCACGACTATAATTTCGTCACATCCATTGGATTCAATCAATTTCGTCTGTTCCATTGGATTCAAGAAATTTCAAAATCAGGTATTTTTGTTTACATTGTGGCGGCAGGGGCGGGGGCAACAACTATACCTGCGTCCATTTCTTCTTCTACTTCTCTTGCCTGCTCTAATTCACCTGTAAAACCTAACCATTAAACAAATACATTTTGCTTGAATTTGAGTTTCATAAACAGAGAAAGATGAGCCACCGGCGTACCTTTCGGGGAGAAGAGTCTTTGTGTTGTATGTTGTTGCTGTATTAGAGAATGTGTAATGATAAAACCCTAGAGATTTTATAGTAGGGTTTCTGTGAAATCTTTGGTTTAATATTTTTTAGTTATTTTTGAATGTTTTGTATCTAATCTATGATGCAGAACAATTGAAAATGTTTGATTCTTTTTAATTTCATATACGTTTTCTTTTTATTTAAATGCATACAATACTTTTTGGATCACAATATGTTTAATGTAAATAATAACAATATGAAATTGTATTTTTTTTCAAGTTTGGAATATGTTGTTTTTTTTAAAATTACAAACACTTTTTTGGTATCCCATTTAGTTAATGTAAATAGTAACAACATAGAGATAGAGTCGTAAAAAATTTGTGATATACTGGACAACATTTTAAGTTGTTCGTGATCAGAGTTATATACTAACATTTGTTGCCTTGCTGTAAATTCTGGATACAATTAAATATTAGTTTTAATTTATTGTATTTGAGCTAAAGGTGAAATAGTTGTATGTAAATACAGATCTTTATTTATTGAGTGCATGTTCTATATTTTTTCTTTTTGAACATGTTGATATTTGAGCGCACATTACATTTATGAAATTGATTGTTGGATACATTTTTTTGTTTTGGAATACTGCAAAAACTACATTAACAAATATATATTTGTTAATGTAGTCATGAGAAGCATTAGTTTTCTAGTCATGCATTCTGGGAGGTGGAACGAGAATAATTGCTACGTTGATTACAATATAGAAACAATTCTGAATACAATTAAACATTTGTTGGATACATACAACATTTCAATTACTCTGTTACCTGGTCAAAACGAGTGGACTGTAACTGGGTATATTAAGGACGACATAGTGCGGCCTCCAAAGCACAAAAAACTACCTGGAAGGCAATCCAAGAAGTATTGTGACAAGGCGTACAACGAGCTATATGGGAAGAAGAGCAAGAATTTTTGCAGTACTTGTGGGTTTAAGGGGCACAATAGGCGTTTGTGTAGGAATGGACCGCATAATGTTTAGTTAATGATGCTTCAATTTTATATCTTATTAGAGTGGAATTGTATCCCAATTTTTAATGCCCTCTGTGTTATATATTTATTATCCTGGAATTATTTGAATATGTTTTCACTCAAAATGTATTCGTATCCATGTTATGAAATTATTTTATTTTTGTTGTATTTAATGTGTACTTACTTTAAGTTTGTAATTGAAAAATTGTATGAGTCATAAAAGAAATATAAATACAAATTAGTAGTAAAATAAAATAATACTGAAAATACATTTTTGTTGAGATACCTTCTTTTTGAATACATAACAAATATATTGAGTTGTATTCAAACTAAATTGTATTTATATTTCAATATCAATTGTAGTTTTATTATTATTTTTTGACTTTGAAATTGTACTTACTATTTCTCTGCTTTTGTTTATATTACAAAAATTCATGATGTATTTCAAAATCATTTAGTATTCCAAACATCAGGATGTATTTCAATATCAGTTTGTATTCCCTTATTATAATGTATTCCTCGCAATTTTATATATTGTGTTTTCATCAAACTTATCTTGCTAATACTACTATGTTTAAAACTACAGAGAATATACACATGAATACCAAAATATGTCTTATTAATATTAAATACAAAACATTAAAAAGATGAATAAAAAATTTCAAGAGTTTTTATATTAATAAAAACAGAACTTTATAACTTCAGAAAAGCAACCATAAATCATCTGGCCAATATAGGACTCTTTCCATAAATACAATTACTTTTAAATACTAAAATCTGAATATATATTATTTTATAAAAATATTGTCATTCTGTCATTTTAAATAAATATTTTAAAGTGTTGTTATTTTAACTAATTATGTTAGATATTATGACTTAATTGCTAATTTAAATAAGATTTTTTTAACTGAATCCTAATAAGTCTATTGGTTCGTAGGGCTTGAAAAATGTTGATTAGATTAGTTTGTGGGTCAAATAAAAATAAAGTAGAATATTGAAATAAATGTTATATAAGAGGAGGAATTCAAATTTAAAGTCTACTTAAAGCATCATATATATAAATTATAGTACACGATAATATGTCTATTTAATAACGAGTATTATTTCCATTTAGGTAGTAAAGTCTTTGTCGGTGTGCTAGCTTAAGCAATAGCATTTTCAAAAAAAGTTTAAAAAATGTTTCTTTTGTTTTGAATTCATATTCTTTAGTATAACTTTATTATTTTATTTAGGAAAAATTGCGCTAAATGACAAACATCTAGAGTATATTATGTAACATAGCTATAATTTTTTTGATTATTTTTAATCTGTGGCTACAATTTCGCAAAATTTTGCTACTCAGTTTTCTAATTGTATAAATCCAGAATTTGTATATGCTTATCCTAGCTATATGTATACAATTTATGAAAAATTCACAATAAATTACCTTATTTGTATATTGACTAGCGAAATATACAAACAGAGTGTAACGACCAGGTTCTGTCGTTATAGAAATGCCAACGGGGGAAAATTCGAGGCCGGATTTTTTTTTTGTAGTATTAGTATTTTTTCAACCTTGTCCAGATTTGGACGAAATTAGAGTCCTTGAGGTGTGGGGAAATATGGTAACAATCGGGTGGAGTAATTATAGTTTTGATTGCATAAGTGGTTAGATAACTTGTTAAGAAATCTGTACGACTTTACGAAATTGAATTTGGGTGAGTAGAACTCTCGAAATCGATCATAGCGTGAAGGGTAGTTTCTGATTGTCATGGGTTAGAGGTGTGTACTGAAATGAGATTTTGGAATTTCTTCAGTTGACTCTCTGGTTCTGTTTGTGTCGCTTTGGCGGGAGTCTGGCCGCTCTAGCAGGATATGGGGCGTTGTGGCGGGTACGACGGGACTTAAAATCGTAGAAAAGGATGGATAGCTCACTGGTTCGAAAATGCCGCTCTGGCGGGACTTGATATCGCTCTGGCGCCGTCGCTATAGCGGGATGAGGGCCGTTGTGGCGGGCCAGGCGAGACTTAATACCGTTAATAAACTCCTAAATGATCTTATTTGGCACTTTTTGACTTTTAGAGCTAAGGAACGACCCCCAGGCGATTTCTACTCATTTTTCACCATTCTTGAGGCTAAAGGTAAGCTTTTCACTCCCCGAATCTGTTTCTCGATCCGTAGAACGTAATAGAATGGGTGAATATTGATGGAAAAAAGTTTTGTTATAGATTCTATGGTGGAAACAACCCTAGTTTGGATGTTTGAGATCATGAGTTTGATCTAGGGTTCATAGAATTGTTATAGTTTTGGGTAATTAGCGATTATTTGTTGATTCCCATGTTATTGTGATTGTTTGTAGACCAAGAACAAGCGGAACGAATTTGAAAAGGGAAGGATCAAGTTTCTTAGGGTTTCAAGCTTGTTTCGAGGTAGGTGATGGTTGTGATTCTATGATTGTGTGATGTATATTTGTTCTTACTTCATTATGATACTTGTATATGTATGAATGTAGCAATATTGATCACACTTGTTGTAAATGAGATAGATGAAATGTCATTGCCATGAAATCATGACTTAAATGTATGATCTTGATGATGTACTTGTGTTTGTGATTGTGGTGTGTGAATGAGATCGGATTGCCACATTCCGACATAACTAACTTGGATCGGATTGCCACGTTCCGATATAATTATGGGAGTTGCCACATTCCGGCATAATTATGGGATCGATTGCCACGTTCTGGCATAATTATGGGATTGGTTGCCATATTTTAACATAAATATGGGATCAGATTGCCACGTTCCGACATGCTAACTGTTTGGATTTGGGTTCCGTGAGAGGACCAATGATGTGCTATAAAATGTGAAGTTGTTAGTTGTTCATAAATGTGGATAATGTTGTATATGTTGATATATATTCATGTGATTATAATGTTGTTTGACTTGTTTATGTTGCATTAGTGGGATAGCCGTGTGATCCTACCAGTACACTATGGTTGTGAACTGATACTGCACTTGCTCTTATTTTTGTTGAGTACAGGACATCTTCACGCAACTATTGACAGACCTCGCTTAGAAGATCAGTAATCGTCACTTGTAATTCTTCCGGGCTTCCATAGGATTCTCTTTCGTCTATGTCCATCATTTCCAGACTTAGAAATTTGTTTTAGTTAGTTGATTAGTTCATTAGTTGGGGATGTATCCCTTCTTGTTTAGACTTGGATCATTTGTTTATATATTTTGGTACATTGACTTTCAGGTTCTAGGTATTAAATTTCTGCATTTGTTAGTTAATTAACTTGCTTCCGTAACTTAATTGCCTTAGTTTTGGTTTAGTTGCTTAGTTTGGGTTGTAGTAGTGGTTCTCCCACCGGATGGTTAGTGTGGGTGTCAATCACAACGGTCTGGGTCGTGACAAAGTTGGTATCAGAGCTTAGGTTCGTTGATCTCGACGTACCAAAATGAGTTTAATAGTGTCTCGCGGAACGGTACAGGGACGCCTTTACTTTTTCTTCGAGAGGCTATAGGACTTTAGGAAATCTCTATTTTTTTCCTCTTGTCTCCTTTCGTGCTATGACTTGATTCCAATTTGAATCACCATTCCAATTGGTATCTGGTGATTCAAATTGGTATCTAACCTCTTCACTTTTCTGTTCGCAGATGGTTAATACTAGGTATAACAGTGTTAGGCCCGTAGCTCATGTTGATGCTCCAGCTGATGAATCTACAGCGAGAGGTCGCGGTCGAGGCAGAGGTAGAGGAAGAGCTAGGGGTAGAGGCCGTTGAAGGGTTGCATATGTTGAAAATAAGGTACCTGTTGAGAATGTGCATGTGAATGAGAACCCTCCTGCGCATAATGACGAGATAAAGGAGAATGTGGATG
This sequence comes from Solanum chiquidenum, assembly GCA_029582725.1. Lineage (NCBI taxonomy): Eukaryota > Viridiplantae > Streptophyta > Magnoliopsida > Solanales > Solanaceae > Solanum > Solanum chiquidenum. The sequence continues at coordinate 7,153 of JAJOOS010003232.1, read as the reverse complement.
TCGAGGATGTTGAAGAGATTGGACAAGAGGAAGAGGTGCAGGCTGGAAATGCAGTCCTCCTTTGGATCCGGTGTTAGCTCAACAGATCATGTCCTTTTTTAAGGGGTTGGATGGTCTTGGAGTGCTTCCATCTACCCAAGCAACTTAGGCTCCCGCTAATCCCCCTGTTGCTAGCACTGCACCCAAGACGGGTGGAATGAGAGGTAATGATGCTTTCTTTCATCCTCTGTTGGATTCTGTTATGACTGGGAACGAGTATGATATGTTGACTAAGTTTCTGAAGCTTAAGCCTCTGGTATTTCTTAGTTCTGAGACTGAAGATGCTTATTAGTTTATCTTAGACTTTATGAGAGGCTGCATAAATTGGGCATTGTTCACCAACATGAGGTTGAGTTCGTATCTTTCCAACTTCAAGGTGAGGCCAAGTAGTGGTGGAGAGTTTATATGGAGTGCAAATCCTCTATTTTACCTCCACTTACTTGGACCCAATTTGATGCTCTATTTGTAGAAAAGTATGTGCCCATAAATCGCAAGAAGAATGAATTTATGACTTTATAGCAATGTGGTATGTATGTGGCTGCTTATGAGGCTAAGTTTCATGCCTTATCTAGATATGTTACGCAGTTGGTTACTACTGAGGAGGAGAGGATCCGGTTGTTTATTAGAGGTTTGAATTCTGAGTTGTAAGTATTATCTGTTCATATGACTTCTGCAGGGAGGAGTTTTAATGAGGTGACAGACTATGTTAAGAAACTGAAGGGGGTAAGGCGAGACGGTCAAGCTAAGGCTTGGGCAAAAAGAGCAAAGAATTCTTGTAACTTTCAAGGCTCTTACTCTAAGGGGTCTGCAAAGCCAACACTTGTAGCCAAGCCAATTTAGTCTGCTATTCCCGCCTCTACAGGTAACTATTCGGGAACCCCATCTCATAATTTTCAAGATAGTCAGAGTGTCGTGCCTTCTAGAGTAGTGGTACCCGCGGGGAACAATAATAATGGTAGAGGAAGTGTACAAGGTGAGTGAGGAAGTAATCAGCGAGGATGTGGAGGTAGAGGAAATGGTATTGGTAATGGAGGTAGGGGTAACGTGCAACCAGGCAGGGAAATGGCTCGTCAAGATGATAGAGCTCAATGTTATGCTTTCCCGAGAAAAAATGAGGCGAAGACATTCGACGCAGTGATCACAAGTACTTTTCTTATCTGTGACCGGATGGCTAATATTTTATTCGATCTGGGTTCTACTTATTCATATTTTTCTGTCAGATTTACCTCTGATTTTGAGATGATTTGTGATATACTTGATGCCTCCATTCGTGTTTCTACCCCTATTGGAGAGTCAGTCATAGTCACCCATGTCTATCGTGCTTGTCCTATTGTGTTTATAAGTTTTCAACCTTGGGCTGATATTTTCGATATGATTGACTTTGACATAATCTTAGGCATGACTTGGTTGTCCCCCTATTACACTGTGCTTAATTGTAATACTAAGTGTAACTCTAAAAATTCTGGGAAGGGAAAAATTAGAGTGGAAAAGGGTGTACAAGCCTAAGCAAGCTAAGATTATATCCTCCATTCGGGCTAGTAAATTAATAGAACAGGGTTGTTTGGTTTATTTTGCTCATGTTAGGGATGTTGAGATTGAGGCTCTATCCATTGGGTCTATTCATGTGGTGTCTGAATTTAGTGAAGTGTTTTCTAATGACTTACCTGGTATGCCTCCGGATAGAGATATATATTTTTGCATTGATTTGGAGCCTGATACTCGTCCCATTTCTATCCATCCATATCGCATGGCTCCGGTAGAATAAGAGAGCTTAAGACTCAAATCCAAGAGTTCCTTGATAAGGGATTTACTCTCCCTAGTGCTTCCCCATGGGGTGCTCCAGTTTTGTTTGTTAAGAAGAAGGATGGTAGTATGAGAATGTGTATAGACTACCGTCAATTAAATAGGGTCACTATTCGGAATAGGTACCCCTTGCCTAGAATAAATTATCTCTTTGACCAATTGCAAGGTGCAACAGTTTTTTCAAAGATTGATCTAAGATTCGGTTACCATCAATTGAAAATTATGCATGAGGATGTGTCCAAGACGGCGTTTAGAACTCGTTATGGGAACTATGAGTTTTTGGTTATGTCTTTTGGTTTGACCAATGTGCCTGCAGCTTTCATGAGTTTAATGAATGGGGTGTTCAAGTTATTTATTGATTCCTTTGTGATAGTCTTTATTGATGATATTTTGGTTTATTCAAAAAGTGAAGAAGAGCATGCCAACCATCTTCGTACTGTTTTGGGTGTTCTTGGGAAGCAAAAGTTATATGCTAAACTTTCGAAGTGTGAATTTTGGCTGAAATCAGTTGCACTTTTGGGGCATGTAGTGTCAAAAGAAGGTGTAATGGTAGATCCTCAAAAGATTGAAGTGGTTAGGAATTGGGTTAGGCCTGGCTCTGTGACGGAGGTTAGGAGTTTTTTGGGACTTGCAAGCTATTATCATCGATTTGTTAAGAATTTTGCTTCGATTGCTACTCACTTGACCAATTTGACCAAAAAGGAGATACTATTTGAATGGACATACAAATATGAGGAGAGCTTTCAAAAGCTCAAGACTTTCTTGACCACCGCTCCCATTCTAGCATTACTGGTGGAAGGTAAGGACTTTATAGTTTATTGTGATGCTTCTCATTCTAGATTGGGCGTTGTGTTAATGTAGGATAAGAATGTTATAGCCTATGCATCGCGCCAATTGAAAGTGCATGAGAGAAATTATCCAACCCATGATTTGGAGTTGACGGCGGTAGTATTTGCTCTTAAGATCTGGCGGCATTATCTTTATGGTGTTAAGTGCAAAGTGTTTACCGATCATCGTAGTTTGCAGCATGTGTTCACTCAAAAGGATCTGACTTTGAGACAACGAAGATGGATGGAGTTACTCAAGGATTATGATGTGACAATTCAATACCATCCGGGTAAGGCTAATGTTGTGGCAAACGCTTTGAGTCGAAATGCGGTAAGTATGGGTAGCTTAGCTTACTTGAGTGTAACCAAACGACCCTTGGCCAAAGAAATTCAGACCTTAGAGTCTAAGTTCATGCGGTTGGGTATCTCTGAAAGAGGCGGGGTGTTAGCTAGCATTGAAGTTAAGGCCACATTCATTGAGGAGATCAAGGCCAAACAATTTGAGGATGAAAATTTGAACGAACTCAAGGAGAAAATGGCGAATGGTAAGGCACAAGAGACCACTCCTGATGGGGATGGTGTACTCAGTGTTAAGGGGAGTATTTGTGTTCCTTGAGTTGATGACTTGATTAAAAAATTATTGGCAGAATCTCATGGTTCGCGATATTCTGTTCATCCGGATGTGACCAAGATGTATATAGATCTGAAACGAATTTATTGGTGGTCGGGCATGAAGAAAGACATAGCGGAGTTTGTGGCTAAGTGTCAAAATTGTCAACAAGTGAAATATGAACATCAAAGTCCTGCAGGTTTACTTCAAAGAATGTCAATTCCGGAGTGGAAGTGGGAAAAAATAGCTATGGATTTGTGGTTGGTCTTCCCAAGACTTTGGGGAAGTTTGATTCTATTTGGGTAATGGTTGATAGATTGACCAAGTCAGCTCATTTTATTCCGGTAAGAACAGATTATAACGCTGAACAATTGGCTAAGGTGTTTGTGAAAAAAATAGTTGAAGTTGTTGGTTGTCCATAAATGTGAAGTTGTTGGTTGTCCATAAATGTGGATAATGTTATATATGTTGATATATATGCATGTGATTATAATGTTGTTTGATTTGTTTATGTTGCACTAGTGGGATAGCCGTGTGATCCTACCAGTACACTGTGGTTGTGTATTGATACTGCACTTGCTCTTATTTTTGTTGAGTACAGGGCATTTTCACGCGACTATTGACAGACCTCGCTTAGAAGATCAATGATCGTCGCTTCGAATTCAAGAGTGAGCCAATTCTTTCGGGTTGCCATGTGATTCTCTTTCGTCTATGTACATCATTTTCGGACTTAGAGATTTGTTCTAGTTAGTTGATTAGTTCATTAGTTGGGGATGTATCCCTTCTTGTTTAGATTTGGATCATTTGTTTAGATATTTTGGTATACTGACTTTCGGGTTCTAGGTATTAAATTTCCACATTTGTTAGTTAATTAACTTGCTTCCGTAATTTAATTGCCTTAGTTTTGGTTTAGTTGCTTAGTTTGGATTGTAATAGTGGTTCTCCCACAGGATGGTTAGTGTGGGTACCAATCACGACGGTCTGGGTCGTGACACAGAGTTCTAAAATATTCCTAAATGTCTAAATACACAATTTATATATACTTAACCTTGTTTGTATACTCGCGAGCGAAATATACAAACGGGCAAGAGAAATATACAAACCACAACCTCCATTTGTATATACTTATCATGTTTGTATATTTGAAAGCAAAATATACAAACCGCAGTCTTCATAGCAAACAAAATTATAGTTATGTAGCGCAATTATCGAAACTATTATGTTTATTGTCTTTGTTATTTCTGATTTTTTTTCTTTTTTTATAAAGCCAAATCGATGATTTTATTAGAAATAAAAGAGGATCAATATTTACATGTATCAATAATGGCGAGATACATGTATCCAACCATTTTAAAAGCTGAGATGCACGATTTATTAATTTGAATTAAAGGGGTTGTAACTTATTTCCTTAATTAAAGGATTAATTGTTGACTAATTAACAACTCAACAAATTTACAGGATCTTGAGTATCATCTCTAACAAATATTCCTAAAATAACGAAATCATAAACCTAATTAATTTTGTTATTGTACTCTTCATATTCTTCATCGGCTTGAATCATTAATGGCGAGATACATGTATCCAACAGTTTTTAAAGTTGAGATACAAGATTTATTAATTTGAATTAACATCTTCATAATCTTCATCAGTTTGAATCATTAATGACGAGATACACGATTTATTAATTTGGATTAACCTCTTCATCTCTTCTTCATTAGCTTGAATCATTAAAGACGAGATACATGAATCATTAATGACGAGATACATGTATCCAAGTCGAGATACACGATTTATTAATTTGGATTAACCTCTTCATCTTCTTCATTGGCTTTAATCATTAACGGCGAGATACATGTATCCATCAACTTTTAAAGGTGAGATACACAATTTATTAATTTGAATTAATCTTTAACAAGAATCATATGATTTTGTGAATAGTCAGCCATTAAAATAGTTGAGAAACAACAAAAACAAACAATGTAAAAACCTGCGCATGGCTTCATCGGCGTCCAGCGACTTATCAGAGTAAGGAGAAAGTATTTAATGTAAATTGAACGAAAACAAGTAATTGGAAGAATTGCAGAGAAGAAGAAATTCCTAAAAAGTAGAGAACAAAGAAGAAGTATAGAAAATTCTTGTTTAGAAGGGTGGTTGTCTCTTTGCCTTCTAAAATGTTATACCTAAGCTATAATCACACTCTAAGCAAGCAGATAGTGCACAACATTACATTCATAATGCGGTTATATGAAAGCGCAAAGTTTTGCCATTTTTGGAGTTCTTTTTCGGATTGAGGGTGGAATCCGGTAGGGGGTGGGGGTGGGGGGAGAGATATTGTTGGGGGAGGAGACTGAAAGAGGTTGAATTGTTAAATCACCTTTAATTAAGGGATTTAAATTATAAGATAATTATTCAATATCATATTTAATGGATTTGTGTATCTGGTTTAATTTTTTAAAATATATGATATAATTATTAAAAAGTGGTATTATGAGTAATATTTTTAAACTATAGGTAAAATATGTATATAATATAGTTAAGTATGTCTAATTATGTAGTTTATCCAACAAATAAATCTAAAGAAAAAATCAGAAAAGGAAAAGTCACAAAAGCTGGATCAATATTTCCAAAAAATTGAACCTTCATTAATTCCAAGTTGCCCCATGATCGAAGAAATCGACCTCTCCGATGAAGGGACCAGGTTATAACTTTATTACTTTGAATGTCACTAATAGTAGTGTAAATTTTATAACTATTTTAAGTGAAAAATCAACAGTAACGAAGAAAAATATTTTAATTATAGACATCTCAATAAACCTCTTCACATTAGATTTGTGAGAAAAAAGAAGGAAAAACTAGCTTATTAGATATACATTCATGTCATTCGGGAAGACTCAGTTGATTTGGAGGGTGGTTATCCACACGGATGACCCGAGATCGATCCCCCCTCAATGCCTTCTGAGTTGAGCCTGTCGCATATGGCTTGCCTAGTGCGGTTTACATCCCCTGTGTGGTTTGCAGGCTATTACACAGTGGAGGATTTACCCAGTGCGCACAAAGTGCTCACCCGAAGGGCAGAGGCTGTGGAAGAGGTTGTAGCAGCTGCGGGTTATCTTGGGGTTTCAAAAAAAAGAAGATATACATTCATACCATATATACTAGTTCTATCTATACTTTCAAATAGTTACGTATCTTAACACTAAATAAGAGTTTCTTACCATATATTGAGGAAGATACACTTAGATACATGTATTTTTTATACAAGAAATATACTAAAATAGGGAGGAAAGTGAGCGAGATAGACGTCATTTATTACAGATACATGTGAGTTGCACCAGATACATACATATACCAGATACATAAGAGAGTGGCAAGTGAAACGAGGAGAGCGAGGGAAATTTGTCCATGTATCTTAGACACGTGTAAAATCTACTTAGATATAATATATCTAGAACAAATATACCTAATTTTAACATCATATATCTCAAAGTCGATGGAGTAAATTACAATTAAAATACTTACAATAGTAAGAAAGTAAATCCAGAAGTGTAAATTACATGGAAAATACTTTCGTGTTATCAACCACAAACTTAGTTGGATCTTACAGAAACTAATATATCTTGCCATATAGTCCAAAATTTTAGGTTCAATGTATGAACTTAAAAAAAAGGCCAAACACATACACAACCCCTCAAACTTGGCCCCATTTTTCATTTTGCCACTCCAACTTAGCCTTATTCCATTTTAACCCTTGAACTCCATTTTTTATGTTCCATTTTAACACGAAATACTATTTTTATGATTTTTTTATTTTATATATATTCTTCAAATGCAACTTCTTATTTTAAATCGACACGTGTCAGTTAATTTTAGTTAA
>JAJOOS010003231.1:0-24779 GCA_029582725.1 Solanum chiquidenum | reverse complement strand
TATTTGACTGTGGTTTTGACCATTTATTCTGATACAAGGACAACCGGTCAAAATTTAAAGATGATTAAGAACCATCCAAAATGCGGGTTAAGCACTAACCAAAGTTCTTGGTCTAAATTAAGATGCTCTTCCACTGTTTTAATTAACAAATCCTATAATAGATCATTTACATATGGATGCTACTCTATAGTTTATTGTTATAAAACTTATTAATACTTAGAATCTATAAATACTTGTGGGGATTATATATATATATATATATATATATATTATATAATCAGATTGTGTTAATTTATTTAAAGTAAGTAATTACACTATATGTGCAAAGGCAAAATCGTTCAACTTTTAACATATCAAAAAAAAAATTATCTTCTTTTTTTTATGTTTTATCCTTATTATTAATAACTTATTCTACGAATCATTATTCAAGATCTAATACCTCATCCGTTCACTTTTACTTGTATACTATTCCAAAAAATAGATTTTTACTTTAGTTGTCATTTTTAATATATCAAGAAAAAATAATTACTATGTTTTTTTATGTATTAGCCTTAACATTAATTTTTTATTCCCCAAATCATTTTTAGTGATACTAAACACCAATTAATATAAGTATTATAATAAAATACTCATATCAATTATTATTTCTTAATGAACGTATAAAATTCAATTATATAGACAAGTAAAAATGAACGAAGAGAATACTAAACATTAATTTATATTATTTTATTATGACTATACTTGTACGATCAATTAATATCTATCAATTTTTTTAAAAAAAATGAAAAAAAGCGTTCAAGCCTTTTATTTTGATTTCCCGAATCGAGAGAATAATAACATCAAAAGTAGCTCATACCTCATTAATCGTTCGTAGTGGACTTCTTTTTCTTTTTTATCCAATAGTTCCTTCATGTTAGGGGTGTCTCCTTAAATGGTGCAAATAAGAGAATTGAAGTCAAAGCATATATACCTTAAAACACAAGCAATATGTCTTAATTAGAATCATATCCACCGACAAATGTGCATCTCTAAATTCAAACTTTATTTCATTTCATAATAAATTACAGCACAAGGGGAAACAACAAAGAAGCTCAATTTAATTTCTTTTTTCTAATTATAAACTATATATGTTCGTTATTTTTTAAAATATAAAAGTGACCTGCGCATGTAGTTTTAATTTAGAATATTTCCAATTAGAAAAGAACTGATTAATATATTCTTATGTAGTTATAACTTATAAATTCATTTAAAAGGTAATCTGATGTGAAAGAAAAATTAAAGGATAAGAAACAGCATAAAATCCTGCCATGCACTTTAAAGATCGTGTATTCCACCCTCCCTCTCTTTTTTTCCCGGGTCATATACTATCAAACCTCTTTATAACGGTATTATTTATTCAGACATCTTTTGGTATTATAAGTAAATATTATAGAAAAAAACATAATATAATTAGCATGAAAAATCGATATTGAAAATTTAATCGTTATAATAAAATATTGTTATAAAAATGTCGGAGCTGGTTATCTTGTTTCCATCTTATTTCCTTTGAGTTGATCAAGGGCATGTCCCTTAGATAGCGCTGGGTATTTGTTATAACTGCTTTCGGCATAAACAGTTGCACTTATTTTAACTGTTTTGTGTAAAGTTGAAAAGTACTTTTAACTTAACTTGTACAATACTCTCAAATGAAGCTTAAATTTAGAGTAATATTGGAAATTGCTTTTGGTTTTAAAACTTAAACCTCACTTTTGGAAGACAATTTGCTTATTATCAAATCTAAGATAATGTTTTATGTTATGTTAATTGCATATAAATGAATTCTCCTAAATATCAAGAGAAATATTTATACATAATTTCCATTAGAGAATATTTTATAAGTATATATTAACCATGTTATCCTCGTCTACCGCACATCCAAACAAACCCTTAATTAAAATCTTATTATTAATAATAATAATAATAATAATTAGTGTTGTTGTGGTGGAGTGGTGGTGGTGGTTTGATTTTTATTATAGTTATATATTAGTAGAAGTATAATTTTGTCTTTATTTTACAACAACAAAAAAAATCCTCTCTTTTTTTCTGATTTAACAAGCTCCATTCTCTTTTGGTCCTAATAACTTCTATTTAAGCCCATTGGCCCATCAAAAAAGGATGCAACCTTCGGCCTTATAGCTCGAGTTCAGCCAGGTTTAAATGGGCTGTGGGCCTTGGACCCAATATTGATCCAATTCTTACAATTTACAAATTGGGAAAGTTCTTGCTTTTTTATTGAAAAAATTACCTAAATACACAATTTATTTTACTATATTCAATTCTCTACCATTTAAAAAAGAGTAACTTTCACATATAGCAAAGATAAAAATCATATTTGTATGTTATAGTTATAGTTTGCATAATTGTGCTCCATATCAAATTTTATGTTTGCTATGGAGCTTTTGATTTGTATAATTCGCTAGATACAACCAATTTTATACAAATTGTTCAGTTTTGTATAAATTTATTAATACATAGTAATTTGTATAATAAGATCTGTATTTGTATAATTATAAGTGTATAGGACGAAAATATATGTATTTATATATACGCTTTTCTCTCGCTTTATACAAACACAAACACATTTTATACATTTGTATACCGAATGACTAATTGTATACTGAAAATGGCTAATTGTATACCGAATTAGATGACAAAAAAATAGGATGTTTGCTGCGAATTACAAATAAAATAAACTATGGCTATATCATTTAATTCAAATTAATAGTTTGTTATTTCATACAATTTTCCTTTTTAAAAAATATATAAAAATTTCCATTATGTCCTATTCTAGGATACATTGTTTTACCCGATGTATTGATGGTATACATCACTTTACGCGATGAGTATATATAAACTCTTATAGTATCAACCTTAATGATATCAATATAGTATATGATACTTAATTAGTATCAATTAAGCGAAATTAGTGGGGGGAGGGGGGATATTTAGTGTAATTATTTAATGGTGTATGAATATAAAGGGGTTTATTTTTGTTAATATTATGCTTTTATGGAATATTTTCTTGATTTCCCCTTTTAAATTTGCCGAATGGAAACATAAAATTTACATCATAGAGCAATAAAAATGAAAAAGTATAATTTATTAGTGACGTCTTGTTCTTTCGTTACTTGTATAAATATTATAAAATTATCTTTATGATATTTATTAAGTTTGATTTCATGTAAGAATATAAATAGTCAAATAGAAATATTAATCTAATTATTTTCTAATGATCATAATAAAACACAAAAAATATGACAATATTGCATAGACTACTACCTACGTAGTGATTCCCTAGAAATTTTATGAAATTTTTATTTTATATAGTACGTATTTTATAAACATAATTATATTTAAATTTTAATATTTAAAATATTTAAATAGATTTTGTGTTTGGACTCTTGTTATTTTTAAAAGTAAATTTTAGGTTAAGCAAACATAAAAATCATATTTGTATGTTTGTAACTATAGTTTGCATAATTGCGCTCCATAACAAACTTTAGCATCAGATTTGTATAAATCGCTGGAAGGCCTCTCTTTTGTATAAAAATGCAGCGATTGTATATGTATATGTATATCAGTTAGATAATTGTATATATGTAACTACTATATATATGTATCAATGGTTGTGTTTGTATATCTGCATAAAATTTGAATTTGTGTATAATTGAATCGAAATTAATTATATGTATATCAAATCTCTCTCTCGCTTTATACAACACAAATTGTACATTGTAATTTGTATCATTTGTGTTTGTATAAAGAGAGAAAGGCAAAAGAGAACTGGTAGGGGAAGATCTGTATTTGTATAATTATAGTGTATAAGACGAATATATATGTATTTGTATATACAATTTTCTCTCGCTTTATACAAACACAAACACAATTTATACATTTGTGTTTGTATAAAGTGAGAGAGGCGAGGGAGAGTGGCGAGTGAGATTCTCTGGGGAGAGAGGCGAATGACAAGTGTTTGCTATGGATTACAATTAAATGAAACAGTGGTTATAACATTTAATTTGAATAAATAGTTTGTTATTTTATACAATTTTCCCTATTTTTAATACTCTATTTTATTTTTATTTGGCCCACGGGCCTGCCCTACCCATATTTCTCAAGCCTCACAAATTAGCAGGTTTATTCAGGCCGGGCTAAAAAATAATTTTCTTAAATGGGCTCCGAAAATCTTAGCCCAGCCCTACCATATCACGGGTTTAGGCCAGATCGGCCCAACGGACCTAGTCCATATTGACGGTTCTACATATACATGCATGATGTATTAGTGATCCTGCCACATAAAAAATGAATTATAACTACGGATGACAATGGGGAGGGGCGGGGTGGGTTTAAGGCTATGCGGGTAAGGTTGTGTGGGGCGGGTTGAAGTGAGTTTTTTCAAAACTAATGAGGGGCGGGCGGGTATATGTCATTTTATGTGGTTTCAAACTTAATTTTAACTTTTTATATGTTATAAGAGTGATTAAACATTATTTATTAAGATAATTTCGATGGTAATTGAAAATGGTTCAATAAAAAATAATAAAATTCCTTACATATTTCCCAATTGACCTCTAAAAACCCAATTTTTAAGAAACGATCCTATTAAATTAATACAACTTAATAAGAAAATGAATTTTTGAATTTTATTTTTAGTATCAAACTTAACTAGAAAAAGAAAATATTAAAAAACTTGTGCAGGGCTGATTGAAAATGAAAAAATTTGTCATGCAGGGTGGGACAAAGGGGATTAAATTTTTTGCGGGTTAAGCTCGATCCGCCCCGTCCCATTGTCATCCTTAATTATAACACAATAATTCCTTACTATATCATGGTATAAGTACAAATTGTAAAGATGAAAGGAGGACTTTTGTCAAAAATTTATATATTGTATATATACGCAAATGATTTTTTTACTAATATTTTGTCGTGATTACTTATAAACACAATAATTAGCATTTGGCTAACAAATACTAGGACAGGGCACAGGTAACAACAACATTGAGAATTGTTGATAGATGCATCAATGGAGGACTATATTTGGATGTCAATGTTTTCCGTAGAATGGAAGTGTCGGAACCAGCAAGGCCATCTCATTGCCAATTACCAGTTAGTGAATTATGATAACAGCCTCGATGTTCCTCTGCTTTCTATAGTCGACAAAAAATATATCTAAAACTGAACATGGCAAGCAGTGCTAGTCCTAGTGTTAGTGTTTCCTGGATGTGATCAAAGTCTTTTGGGGCACCTCCTGTGCATCATATGCAAAATAAATATGTAATAACAAGTAAATAAACGCGCACTGCTATGCTACATTTCTCTGGATTGGTGCTCCATATTAATAGTGTTTAAATGTTGTGAAGTAAAGTTGACGTCCTAGTTACAATCACAGTCCAAATAGACCTAAGACAGGACAAATGATCCAGCTTCGACCAAGTGGGATTTCATTCAAAGGGCCTTAACCCAATTATTGTGTTAGGAAATTTTCTCTACTATTTGTTTCCGAATAAAATCAGAGTAGCCATCATTCGACATTGCAGTTCCTCAACTTGTTGTTATCTCCATGAGCTATTTTCCAGTTTAGCAGGAATAATACTATGGGATCTCATAGTTAACTTGCAGGCTGCATTCCACTCCATGCACCACGATCATCATCATCTGTTCTAAGGTTGCGATTATTTTGTAAGTAGGATATGCCTGTCCATACTCCTCGAATAAGTAAGATACTAGCAAAAATTACACTCCCAAGTGTGCAAAATACCTGCAAACCATAGTAAGGGAATATTAACTGCAAAGAGGAGTCATCCAGGCTAAGGGTACTAACAAGGGAAAAAAGATGAGATGGTGCACACTCATTTCATACTAATTGCTGAACAGACTCAATAAACAGAGAGAACTGTATAATTGATCAATCAACAAAGACAGGGACCTACACTGCAGAAAATGTTGAAGTGAAAACTGAGTAGTAACGACAAATAGGTCTAAGCAGGATTACAATTGAAAATTTTCTCATGCTGCCGAGGATAAGATGAAGTAACACAAATTTTGTAGCAGGAATCCTTTCTATTTGGGTTTAAAGCATTCCTCGGATGATAGACACAATAATGAGCCCAAGATGTTATGTTATAATAAGCAATCAACAATTTGAGTCTTCTAAACCCTATTATGATGCTATTGGCAGTACAAACAAGTTAATCTTTTTTCCATAATCTGTCTGCTTGTACAAAACCGGATACTCCCTCCATCCCAATTTATGTAAAGGTATAACATGAAATTTAAGAAAAAGGGACTTTTGAAACTTGTGGTCTAAAACAATCGTGAGAAATTTCTTTGGCCGTAAATCATTTCATTAAGGATAAAACGTGAAGTTTAAAATCATATTGTTACTAAAAGTATATAGAAAGATGTCATTATTTTTGGGACTTACGAAAAGGAAAGAGCATCACATAACAAGATTCATTCAACTTGAAAGAGTAAAAACGCTGAATCATTCAAAATTTAGAAGAGAGGAATGCATTAATTGAAGTCCGACATGCCCACCGAATGTGTCTCGAAAACGGACAGATTAGAATAGAAAGTACATTACGCAGTAAAGTACCACATATCACCTTATCACAGAAAATAAGTGAAAGACTTACCTCAAGAACTGCCTTTGATAGCCACAAAAATGTCAAAATTATAACTCCATTTACAGAAAATGACACCTACAGCCAGTAAAACTCATGTTACTAACTTAAAAACCAGCCAATGTGGAAAGCACATGTGCAACTCTAGATAATCGTATAAAGGGGAAATACTCATTGGGAAATCAGAATAGAGAATGAAGCTTGGGGTTAACTCTCTCAAACATTGCAAAATGGGAATATAAAAACAAAAATCCATGAATAAGAAGCTAATAAATTCTTCAGTTCAAATTGAGAGACTAATAAATTCTTGAGCTGAGAATGAAAAATTGCATGGTGAGCTTGCATAACGAATTATTGAATAAGGAATGTATAACTCCTCGCACAGTGACTGTCTGACTGGGGGAGTAAATGTTGCAGGATATGTTAGCTAACATGTTGGAGTGCTCATTCCGCTTCATCCATTTTCATCAAGAGAAATTCAAAGTTCTCTATTATAGTCTTCTTTTTCATCGTGAAGCAATATTCCCTCAATTTCTTTCTCGTCAATGCTAATCTACTGAGAGCTAATCAGCTTGTGTTCAATGGAGAGGGAAATATGGCTAACTATGTGATACACGGAACAAAAGCAGGTGGTCTACTTGCTATTGAGTTAATACTTAGATAATATATAGAAACATGGATCTAAATAAATGAGAACCAAAACTACAACAGAGAAAACATTAAAAAACCAAAAGAATAATAATGGTATCGGTCTCCAACAATAATCAAGACAACTTCCTTATATTATCAAAACTACAATTATATTAGCTAAACTTCCTTAGAGAGCAGGCATTCACACTTTGAGCATTGATCAGGCTAACAAGAAGAGTTAACATTGTAATTCTTACATAGTAAAAGGAGGCTTTTTCATGTTAGTTACAGTTGATCATAAGAATCTTGGGTTTTATCCCAAATGGATTCACAATGGCACTCTGTGTGATGTGAATTCCAAGCAGAATCCCTGAGATCTTACATCTTTTGAGTCATTAAGATCATAACCATTTGCTGCCATTTTTAATGATATGCCTTTAAAGATGCATCAATCTTCACAGGCTAAACTTACTAGGGTATTAGGTGTAACATTTGTAAGCATGATTGCTGTTTTGTCGCTGATGTTATCAAGGTTAATAATGAGAAGAAAAAAAAATCATATCCATAGTGGAGAGGAAGGAACTCAAGGTACTTTGAAACTAAAGGGAAATCAATCAGTAGGATAAGGCACATTGTCTAGATTGCTTCTTTTTGGTGTAAGAGCCAAGATATAGAATAATGCTGAAAAATTTATATATATTGAAGTACTATACAGAACTGATAAGGGATGCTACTGTGTTTTTTTTTGTGAGCATCAGTCAAGACAACTTTCAAGCAAAGAGGAGGTAATTCTAGTCGTTCTAAAGGCAATTTTACCGGGACAATGAAAAGCACATCCAAGAAAGAAAATAAAAAAAATCCTATAATCTCAGTGTAGGTGGACTAAAAAGAAAGTAACTTTGATTACAAGTTATCGGATCAATCATCCTTCACCAATGGAAAAGAAAGGCTCACTGATACTTTAAACAGCTAACATGATTACTGAAGTAGGTAATCATCTTGCTACTATGTCTTTGTTTTCCTTTATTATCCCCCCCCCCAATGTCACAGGTCCAAGAAAGTACACCTAATCCATTAGTTTTCCTTCTTTGCAACAAAACAAGGTTCATACCATTTGGAATTGCTAAAAGAAATGTGATATATCTCAACAGTACGAACTTAAATGTCTATAGTCGACCCTGAATAACTTTAAGGCAGAAACATAGTTGGTTGATTGATATATAAATGAGCTCAATATCAGAGTTATTATTCTAAAGTCGTTGAAAGCATTAATAAAAACACTTGATTTTGCTAAACTAAACCACTATATAATGAGATTTAAGCAGAAGAATACCAATTGACTAGAAATTGAATCAGGCAAAACGGAGCGAACAGCTTTCCTAGCTTTTCGAGAAAGCTTTTTGAAAACGTTCTGTACAAATTTAACCAGTAGATCTAAACTTCGATCCTCCTCTTCTTCCTCTTCATCATCTTCATCTTCATCATGATCTCCGGTCACTACGTTGCCTCGATGACGGCTCCAATTTCGAGAATCGCCGATCAAATCATCACCTCCCTAAAAAATCAAACTCCAAGTCCGAAAAAAGCATTAATAATAACAATTAAAAAATAAAAAACTTAGTGAGTAGGAAGAAAGGCATACCTGAGGAAATTTGGAAATGCGTCTTGAAGCTTGAAGGCGAAAAGTAGAGATGGGGCGGAGTTTGAAATGAAGATGAGCGAATTGGGGAAGAGGGTTTATGGAGTTGGTATGGTGAAATTTGTAGAGGGTAAAGTGAAGAGATTTAATGGTGGACTCCATCAAAATGCGTAGTAGTTCAATCCTTGAGAATCTAAAAAAAAACACAACTTCACTCAGGCTGCCACCTTTTTTCCCTCTTTCTGTCCCTCTTCTTTGTTCCTTTCTTTTTTTTCTATTTTTTTTTATTAAGAAAAATCATATTCGTAGAGTTTAATTTTTATTTTTTAACTATTAGGTGGTTAGTTTTATGAAAAAAAATATTAGGTGTATTTAGTATATTTTTATTTTGTCATAATTTAATATGTATTTGAAACTTGAAAGACTTAAATTTTAAGAAGTTAAAATATTACTATTAAAGATTTTTTGCAAAGACGATATTTTATCATTACTCTATCTATTTTCACTTTTAATGGTCGCATCATGAATTCAGTAAAAGATAGCAATACATTTCAAAAAGGCAAAAGGGTCTGGTGGATCCTTATACTTGTATGTGTTTGTATTGTAAACCCTTTTACTTGCTTGTTTATCATCTGAACCCCTGAACTTATTGAAACACAATAGTTTAAACACTATTTTTGACTTGGCATCTTATGCGGCAGTTAATATCAAGGAGCGTGAGACCCTTTTGCCTTTCAAAAAATAAGAAATTAGTTAAAAAGTATACGAAGTTATTATATTTTAACTGTTAAATAAAATTAAGAAAAAAAAGACCATTTCCAAATAAGAATTGAGTTCTTTAATAGTAATATTTTTATTAGCTATGGAATATATTTTTTTAAAAAGGAAAAAGATACTAATATATTTACTAGGAAAAGTATGTTTTTGACCCAATAAATATTTTTAGATCATACTATTAACAGTGAGCAAATTATTAAGTTAGTGTATTTTTGCTTAATTTCACATAGTTAGACCTTTTTTTAAAAATTCTTTTTCGTTATTATTAAGGTTGGAAAAGGAAATAATTTGATTAGGCAGTTATAATTTTTGTCAGAATCCGAATAGGATTAGGTCATGAATTACCGCACAAATATTGGTTTCCGAATGTTAATTGAAGTAGAATTGTGGATGCATTATCATAAATACAGGCCAAAACACAATTACTACTCATAATATTGTATTTTGAGCTGCAATGGAGCACACAACTCTTGATGTTAACAGAGAAGGTTTAATGTGCGTAGCTTTTAAGGACAAGTGGAGTTTTTTTCTTGATAATTTATCGCATCAATGTTTTATTTGGAGCCAGAAATACCACATCAAAATTCAACTTCCTCCAATTCCTGACTTCAAATACTTCGTTAAGATGAAATTATTGAAGTGTATCCTCATTCCCTCTATTACTCATAATACTCAAAGCTTACACACCGATCACAAAAAAAGAAGAAACAAAAATCCGCGATTGAACGGTTACTTATGCAGCGTTTTCGTATTTTTGAAAAGAGAGTTATGTTTTCTAGTTTGTCGCCCTCCTTTGTACGCCCAATGGGAAGCTATAGAATTCGGCAGGAGTTGGACGTCTGGATTGTGTGATGCTGTTGAATTCCTCAACGGCAAGTGTATATACACTATATCTATGAATGGTAAACTAGGCATCATAGAAGATGGACCGAAGATAACCATGACTGCTCCGTTTTTGTTGTCCACTGTGCCTACCGATAAAATTGCTATGTATAAGAGGAGACAATTGGTTTCTTACCAGAACCAATTGCTTCTGGTTCAACAAAAATTGGGCTCACCTTCTGTCATTGAGGTGTGGAATGTGGACTTGACCACCAAACAATTCAGCAGAATGTTCAATTTGAATGGGATGTATATCTTTTTAAGCAGAGGATATTCCTCTGCAATATACGCGCCTGA
The DNA here is from genome assembly GCA_029582725.1 of Solanum chiquidenum. Lineage (NCBI taxonomy): Eukaryota > Viridiplantae > Streptophyta > Magnoliopsida > Solanales > Solanaceae > Solanum > Solanum chiquidenum. The sequence continues at coordinate 13,892 of JAJOOS010003231.1, read as the reverse complement.
TCAAGGAAACTGTGTCTATTTTACTGAGGATGATGATGATCACTGCATAAGTAAAAAGGAAGAATTACATGCCTTCGATTTTAAGGATCAAAGTATATTCGTGTCGCCCCAGGAGAACATTTGTATCCATAACGCTTATAATTCAGTTCCTTCATTGATGTAAGCATCGAATCAATTCCTGTTTTTTTCTTTCAATTGTTGCTGGTTTGGTTTAATTGATTTCTGATAATTTGTCATTTTTAATTCAGGCTGGGGATATTCAATACACAACAGAATGCTGGAGACGACGATTTGAAAGATAAGTCAGATGAATTAACTCAGGTTAATTGGCGCAACACTAAGGAGCAAATAGTTCAGCCCAATAATAATAACATCTGTGATCTACTTCCTTTGGACCTTCAAGTGGAAATTTCCCGATACTTGCTTATTCAAGACGCGCACTCTTACATGAATTTCCGTACTGTGTCTAAATCATGGAAATCACTTGCTCCACGCATGTGCTGGAAGGTTGATGTGAATAGTACTCATTCTTCTGGATCGTCCCTTCAAGATTGTGTTTGGCTTCTGAGTATAAACCAAGAAGATGGTTTGTGCACCTTGTATAATCCATTTACTAACTTAACTTGTTATATGAACAACAATGAGTTAGCAGGATGTGAAATCCGTTATTCAAAAGATGGAGTACTTCTTGTTTCTAGAGGTCCAAGATCACTCTTCTTAGTCGAGCCTTTCAGCAAACGAATAATACAACTTCCAGATCGAACTGAAGATTACTGTTGTGACACTATGTCATTCTCAGCTTCACCATTTGATTCGCCAAACTGGATAATCATTGGAATAGTCAGTTTGGACAAATATCGCGTTAGGATTTCATATTTGAGAGCAGGGGATGACATTTGGACTAGTATGATAATGAACAATGAGGGAATACCTTTCCTACTTTCATGTTCTAGTCCTGTCTACTCGGGTCATGAATTCTTCGTCATAGGCCAGAATGGCAATGTAGGTGTATTTGGTTTCCTCCCTGGCGTGCACGCCAACTGGCAGATCAAACTTATTGCTCATCTATACAAACCCTGCCTTCCTTCTGTTGTTTACCGTAACTTCTTGGTCAAGTGTGATGAGCAAAATTTACTCTACTCAGTGATCGTTGGCGGTCAGACACGAGAGCATGTTCGTGTTTATCAACTTAATGTTGTGCAAAATACGGTTGAGTTAGTAAAAGAGTTCAAAACATGGCTTATTTTCATCAGTGAAGCCTCATCTTTTTTCATGCATAGCACAAAATTAGCAGGACTCGATGATGCACTTCTTTTTCCCAAATTCAACAGTAATGGTGATTACATTCACTACTCTTTGAAGGATGGTAGATTTAAAGCAGGGAAAGAAAAGTGTGACAATATTTGTAGAAGGAAAGAACTTTTAGGACGTGTATGGATTCATAATAAATATTTAGCTCCTCATGCTTTGTACGAAAATTGATCTCTATATACGAAGTATATACTTCTTTTTGCTGGCTTCAACAGAATTTGCTTTATTATATTGAATAAAAGTATGGTTTCTATTTTTCAATGCATCTTCTCTCCGGATATTCACTTGTAAAAATTTAAATATGATTATAAAAATCAAAGCTATAAAACAATAACAGTAACATGTTTAGTTAGAATCTTGAAATCTATATTTTGGGGAAAAATAGAAAAGTTATTTTCGATTAGACCTCGAGAAGAAGTGTAAAATTCATACCCTGCCACTTGTCCTCTTTTCTTTTGCCTTCAGTATATCCGAATATTGATGTGACTGAGCTCAAATTTGTTTGGACTTGTTGGAATTTTATTAAGCACAATATATAATCCAATCTCACTGCACCACAAAATTTTCTGCATCTTATTATTATCCAAAAATATCACTATGGGGTTCCAATTTTTCAATTTCATTGTCACTTTCTGTAGAACACAGTGCACCTGTACTTGTTCTCCAACTTTCTAGATGTCTCTCTTTCACATTCCACTCGAAATCTGCTCTTCCTTAAATGGATTCCACAATGTTTTTCAATTTCCAAGAACCCAATTTCAGTTCAGAGTATTTTTCATCACACCCACATGGCAACTCTTTCTGCTACTTCATCTTCTTCCTCTTCTTCTTCTTGGTCTCTCAAAAACAGGAGGCACCATTACCTACCTCCTATTTCATCAATTTCCAAGAACCCAATTTGCCGAAATACCCTCTTATCGTTTTCCTCGTACAACCCAAAAAGATTGAATCTTTATGTTCCTTACAAAAAAAGATTGAATTTTTATGTTAAAGCTGCCGAAGAAGATGAACCCTCATCTTCTTCATCTGTGGCTGTAGCTTCAGAAGAAAACGATTCTCCAAACAATGATGCCCATATTCAAGAGGGTGAGAGTGGTGCTCAGCATGAGACTGAGTCTGAGAGGATAGAGAGGGAGAAACAGCAAGAAATGGATTGGAAGACAGATGAGGAATTCAAGAAGTTTATGGGGAATCCCTCAATTGAGGCTGCTATAAAACTTGAGAAAAAGAGAGCTGATAGGAAGCTGAAAGAACTTGATAGTGAAACCACTAGCAACCCACTAGTGGGCTTCTTTAAAAACTTGGTTCGTGATAGTTTGTCCAGAGAGAAAGAGAGGTTGGAAAAAGCAGAGGAGGCTTTTGTAGCTCTTGATCTTAATAAGGTAATTTTCTACTTAAATGGTGTGATGCTTTCTTTTCTTGGGACCTTTTACATAGAGGCGAATTCAAAATTTAAAGTCGGTTAGTTCAGTGTGGATGCGGCCTAATTTATATACACATTCATTTTTAAAAAAATGTTTTTGGCATATGTATACATAATAATTAGCAGTTGTTGTTGTTGTTGTATAATATGAGTCTAACAACGAAATACCTTGTGTAATCCCATAAGTCATAAGTGGGGTCCCAAGTAAGGCCCACAGAGGGTAGGATGTAGGCGGACCTTACCCTAGAGGTAGATAAGTTGTTTCCAATAGCCTCGGTTCAAATATAATATGAGTCTAAGATGAACTTAAATGGAGCTGCTTATTCAGTGAGGACTATATAATTGACCCAAACTTGCTTAGTATTGAGGTTTAGTTGTTCTTGTATACATGGTTACCAGTGTCTGCTCTGCTGTTATGTTGTATGCATAATAGCTACTTGATTGTCTTAGAGATTTATTCTGTGTATCTTGATGTTTGTATAAATTTTCTTTGGCAGCTAAGGAATTGCTTTGGCTTTGATACGTTCTTCGCGACTGATGTGAGGAGATTTGGAGATGGGGGAATTTTCATTGGCAACTTGAGGAGGCCTATTGATGAAGTAATACCCAAATTGGAGAAGAAGTTATCAGAGGCTGCTGGACGGGAGGTCGTCTTGTGGTTTATGGAGGAAAAGACAAATGATATTGTAAAGCAGGTATGCTTTAGATGTTTAAAATTTAATTATGACTGTTTCGTTATGCATTATTATCTTAAGGTTTCTGTGAATGGACTACATTATGATTAGTTGAGGATGTTTGTTACTTGGTTTAAGGAAGCTGTGAATCTATCAGCCGGAATTTGCAACTATTTCAGTATACGTAACTCTAAAATTCACTTTAGTGCTTGTGATTTTTTACATTTTGTATTGATTGTGGAGAAAACATCAACTTTAGGAAGAAGTACAGTGATGTAGGTTAAGAGCTCAACCTAATGGAGTCCAGAAAAATGAAAAAGAAAAGGTATAGTTGATATGTTAAAAGAATAATTCTCTGTAATGAACCTCCTAATTAATTCCATTCGTCACAGTATATGATCTTTGATAGCCACATGAGATTCATTTATTTGTGTGGGGCAAAAGACTAACTTGTGTCACTTCAGATGTTTTTAGTAAATATTCCATTTGGTTACCTGTGTAAATGACAAATATTGTCGATATTCTTTTTTTCGTCTTCAGGCTTGTGTGGTACAACCCAAGTCAGAGATGGATCTTGAATTTGAATCAACCAAATTAAGTACTCCTTGGGGATACATCAGTGCTGTATCTTTGGCCGTAACAACTTTTGGCACTATAGCTTTGACCAGTGGTTTCTTCCTTAAGCCTGATGCTACAATTGATGATTACTTGGCCAACGTTGTACCTCTTTTTGGTGGCTTCTTGACCATTTTGGGAGTTTCAGAGGTATGCATTGTATTTCTCCATTAAATCGTGTGAGTTGATGGCTAAATCTCATGAAAACTTTAAATCAAATCTCAAGTTCGCTTTTTGTTAATGCAGAGGTTTGTAATATTTGGTTTCTTAGAAATTCTTTTTGCCATGTAAATGATTTTTTCTACTAAAGTCTCATTTCAGCTATTGGTACAACATAAGGATCAACAAATTTTTGACCTTAAGATACACTCAAGCATAAAATAAGTGTAAGTTATGCGATGCATTTCGTACTATTGGATTGACATGATGTGTTGCAAGGAATTCAGAATTTTTATATTATAGACATTTAATATGCTGAATATGGAAAACTGATTTATTACAAAAATGGCTGATTACACGGATCTAAAATCGATGCAACTTACCACTTGATTTATTTGTAGCTATTTGTGGTCGCATCTTTATATTTCCGAGCTTGTAGCCTTTACAACTTCATACTATGATGTAATTGATTTATATCATGATGAACAACAAACTTCTGATGTCTGTGTTTTGCTTAATAATTACTATGTTTCTTGATGCATGGCAGGTAACCACAAGAGTAACTGCTGCGCGCTATGGTGTCAAACTTAGTCCATCTTTTCTTGTTCCGTCCAATTGGACTGGGTGCCTGGGTGTTATGAATAACTACGAGTCCTTGCTACCAAATAAAAAGGCTCTATTTGATATTCCAGTTGCTCGTACAGCAAGTGCATACTTGACATCGCTAATACTTGCAATTGCTGCTTTTGTGGCTGATGGAAGCTTTAATGGAGGCGACAATGCATTGTAAGTGATTAATATTGCCCTGCCTTAAATTGGTGCCTTGCACTAGAGTAAGTTTTGTCTCATATACACTTACATATGGAATGCAGAATTGACATGACTTATGAGCTAATTTGATATGTCATTATGAGAAATTATCAAGTATATTGTACTTGTCTCCTTCCCGCCTAACCTCTTCAACGTGGATTGTATTAATTTGATTGTCCTGTTTCTTCTGCAGTCTTTTCTATATTACTTCTGCTTATTGTCCTCTCTTCTTTTTTCAGGTACATAAGACCTCAGTTCTTTTATAACAATCCGTTGTTCTCCTTCATCCAATACGTTGTTGGGCCATATACTGATGATCTTGGGAATGTGCTACCTTACGCTGTTGAAGGTGTGGGAGTTCCTGTTGATCCCCTTGCTTTTGCTGGACTTTTAGGTGAGTTTCTTGAAAAAAAAATATTTTTATATTTTATGCTGACTTCTTTCAGTAATTTATTGTGTGAGCTCAAAGCATTTGATTACATTTATCCAGAGACTGTTGAGAATGAATTGGCACCTCAACATCTGCTCACTTCATTGTGGTCATCGCTTCTTTTGCAGGGATGGTTGTTACATCTTTAAACCTGTTACCATGTGGAAGACTAGAAGGTGGGCGCATTGCACAAGCTATGTTTGGCAGGAGCACAGCTACATTGCTATCTTTCGCGACTTCCCTGTTGCTTGGGATAGGTGGTCTAAGTGGAAGTGTTCTATGTCTGGCATGGGGACTGTTTGCAACCTTCTTCCGCGGAGGAGAGGAAGTCCCAGCACAAGACGAGATCACCCCACTTGGAAATGAGAGGTTTGCTTGGGGTTGTGTACTCTTCTTGATGTGTTTCCTAACACTTTTCCCTAACCTTGGTGGCACATTCTCTAGCTCATTTTTTGGTGATCCATACTTCCGTGGAAATCTGTAATTATGAATTAGTGTTTACTTATACCAAATGTATTATAAAGTTGTTTGTTAAGATCAGGTGTTCTCTCTTTACTACTACTAAATATTGAATGTATAGATGCATTTTCTCTTTTTTTCTTAATTTATACCATCGATCAAAGAAAGTCACGTAGACACCACGGCCATCCAAAAAAGAAAAGTCGAAACAATAAAGTTGGATATTCTTGCGTCTTTCAAAATTTCCAACTACTACTAATTAATTAAGTATTATTAATCCGTTTCGAGAAGGATTAATAACCTATTGGTACTCCTAAATTAATCGCTACAGATTTTCATTCACGCAATACTTTGATGGCTAGATAAGTATAACTTGGCTAGGTGTGGCAAACAGGTTTGTACCGAATTTGGACGGATCAAAATGGACTAAATTAAATTAAGTAAAAATTCATCAAAATGAATTGAATAGAGTTAATGAATCAAATAACAAGCTGTAACTTAATAGTTGGAAAATATTAATCGGATTTTATGATCCATTTAGACTAATTTTGCCACCCTAATTGAACTGATGTAATGATCAAAACCATTTGTGGTGGTAGGCCTTGAAAGTTGTAAGTTTCTTGACAAAGAAAAGGGAAATGGAAGCGAGGATGATAGTGAAATGGTTAGTACTCTTTCATTCTTAATCAACAATCTTAGATTTGAGTCTCCTTGATATGCCGTCATTTTTGTTAAAATGTAAGACTTTCCAACGCGAATCCAAATTTAATCGAACTCCAATTATTATTATTTTGATCTTAGTCAAAATTATTGGCAAAGGAAAGATGGTTCATTGATCGATCATGTTGGAAAAGGCGAGAGCATTATGAATTATCATGATTTTGGTGAATGCTAATCCAGCTAGCATACATGTAGAATGATTGGGACAACGTTCTTTGCATCCATGCTATAACATATATACATGATATATTGGCATATTAATCTCAGTAACGACATTTAAGCAATACATTATCCTATTAACCAAAACAACGACAATTAATAAAAAAAACAAAATAATTTCTTTTACTATTTTCTTGTTTTGTTGTTTGTTTTTGTTCTTACTTTTCTGTTTAAAGTTTTAACCCAAAAATGAAAAACAAAAACAAAAAGATGCTTCATTGATATAATGTTGGAAAAGGCTGTAGCCTAGTGGCCGGCTTATAATGATGCTGGAGATAAAACTAAAAATAGTAGTAATATATAGGAGTATCCAACATAAATGGAGCAATAATGAACGGTACGATTTTCTTGGTGGCAAATATATTATATATATATATATTAAAATATTATTAAAACAGAATACAATAGTTAAAGTAGCACAAATTAGTCCAATCATCATTTAATTACAAATTTAACTATACCTCATATTTATACCAACAGAAATATATATATATATATATATATATATATATATATATATAATACAATCTACATGTCTTCGTATACATCCATTCATATCACTAAATTATAATTAAATTATAGTATATATTTTTAAATTTAAATATAGATTAATTTTATCCGTTATCTATCTATATAAGAAAAAAAATTGTAGATATTTTTGATTGATGTACGTAAGCTACGGCGTGTGGTCCTTGGTCAACTGGTAGAATTAATCGTGAGTGATGATATAATTATGTGTGCATTGTGGAGCGTGCCTAATTTTAAACTTTAATTATTACTACCCATGCAGTCCAGCCATATATAGTCAATTTTTTTAAAAAATTGATTTTAATTTTCACCCCGCATTGAAGCTTGATCATTTCAGATTCACGTTGCCTAGGGTTCCATTCGTGAGCTGGAGAAGTGCTTCCTATCAAAAATAAAATCATATACTCGAGACCTTTTATTAAAAAAGGAGAAGTTTTATCCACTTCACAATATTTTTCGTGCTGAATTAAAATTTATATGTATGTATACTTTCCTTTTCACCACCCATATTGTTCATTCTTGACCATTCATCCTTTTTTGCTCCATCACTCTGTCTTCAATTCACCATTTCCTATCTACTCGCCTTTCCGTGTAGGTAGTGAATTGTGATGGCATCCATATATAGTATTGTTCCGTCTTGAATTAAAAAATTTGTATTCAAACTTTAAATATATATATAACTAATAAAATTATTCATGCTTCGCGTGAGAATTTAGTATCACAGAATTTATGAAATAATACTTAAAACCTATTCGTCATTAAAATTAAAACACTATATTATCTTACATACAAGATTACGTGATAACAAACATTAATAATGTAAAGAAAAATGAAAATTAGTACATCTTATCATTTATCCTTAATAACATAAGCATAAATTAATTACTGTAAAAATACATATCGGGATCTGTAACATAAGCAATGGTGTGAGTGAGTCACTCAACAGGAGCAAAGTACACAAATATTTAATTGTGAAGAAAAAGAGGTTCAGAATTGTCGTTGTTTTAAAATGAGAGGAAATTCCTCTATTTATAAACAACAAACGATAGTGTGAACAAATGTTTATTGTATCTTTATCGGAAAGGTTACAACTATTTGGAAAAGTTGCAATCCTTCGAAAAGATCACAACCTTTCATAAAAGTCACAACTTTTCATAAAAGTCGCAACTCTTCATAAAAATCGCAACTCTTCATAAAAATCGCAACTTTTCATAAATGTCATAACTTTCCATGAAGGAGAAATGCTAGTTTTGGAAATAAATAAATTAAAAGGGAATTCTGATATGTGGTGGCGCCACATAGACGAGCCTAAGGTTCTCTATTATATATATATATAAATACTAATAAAGTGCTTTTTTTAAGTGGATACTATAAATATGAATTTGTATTAATGTAACGCCATGGGAATAAGTAATAACGTATATGAAAAACAAAACAAAAATAAAAAAAAATCTTGTAAGATATATCCTAATTATATAGCTTAAATGATCATGTGTATATTTGGTTCAACATATATATGAAATTTATCTTAATAGTAATTAAAGTAGGTTCCTTGGCTTTAGTCAGGGTCTACTTTAATCAATTAATTGAGATTTTTTTTATCAAATTAAAATTATTTAATTTTTTAAAAAACAAAACGTATCAGACGAAATGAGTAATATTACTCCCTCGTTACCATAATTTGTCGAAGGAGACGAAAATATTGGAATTGACGTACACCAAATGTCGGGTTGTGGAAAAGGTCAACTCCGTGCTTCATTCTTCGTTGACCATACGTCTATTTACTTTATATACAAGTTCTCATCACACATCCACAAGTTTTTTTACTTCCTTCGTTTCATTTTATATGATATTTTTTGAATTTTGATATTCAAGCAAATCTATATTTAATCATAAGTTTTTTAAAGATCTTTTAAATATTTTGTATTATTAATTATTGTGACTTATAGTACTTTTTACGTAGTTTACAAACATATAAATTTCATTTCAAGAAATTTGAAGATTTAATACGCAAATTACCGGTCAAACTTAAACCGTTTGACTCTCGAAAAGTGCTATATAAATTGGGACAAAGAGAGTATTTTATTTATTATTCGATGTCTAATATTTATATTAAGATTTGATTAAAGTCATATATGTATTATGACAAATAAAATACTTTCTAACAAATACGATTTTGTGTAGTTGAAACACCGGCCATCCTTTTTCTTAGTTTTTCGTCATCCCTCCTTAATTTTCTCTTTTTTTCCAAAAAAAATAATTATAGAATTATTATATTTAGAAATTTCTAAATTTACACTATCTAGATCTCTTTAAATACAGAACATTTGTCCCTTTGCTTTCTTGGTTCCCCCACTGTATAAATCCATCATCGTCCCCAAAAATCTCTTCCAAACGAAGAAGAAGAACTAAGCAATATGGCTAAACTTAACACCTTTTGCATGATAGCATTCCTCCTCTTTCTCACGCTAACTTGCGCTTCTTCCCGTCCAGTGCGTGCGCCTTATCACGATGTTACTCCGATGGAGCATAGTAAGGTATATATATTTATTTTTGAATTTCGTTGTTAAAATTCCTGGCTCCGCCGCTAAATTTAGATGTTAATTGTATGATTACAGGATAAGGCCGCAATGAAAGAAGATGTGGAGGATAGATGTGAAGGTCCTGGCGGAGAAGAAGAATGTTTGATGAGAAGAACATTAGAGGCTCATCTTGATTATATCTATACCCAGAGACATAAGCAACCTTAATTACAATTCCTTAATTTTTTTTTATTTCATCTCTTCAATATATAGTTTAATTTGTTCTTCCTTTTAAAAAAATTTGATCGATCTAAATATATCAGTTCATTAAAATTACTAGTTTCGTTACTAAATTTAGTTATATATATATGCTATTAATTCTTATAGTATATATATATTTATTTTATTTGTGTCTTCAAGAAGCTGTTTTCGTTTTTCTTTTAAGCAGAAAGTCCTCGTATTAGAGTAAATCGTTGATTTCTAATGCTTGGGGACTCGAACCTTAAACCTATAGTTAAAAAAATGAAAGTAGTGTTAATTATTATGTTGTCTCGTGATGTCTACTACTTCATCATGTCTCAAACAGTATAAAGGCCTATTTGGTATTCTATATTACTGGTTGATTCATTACTTTAGCATACTCTAGAGTCTAGATATTATATACTCCCTCCGTCCCATTTTATGTGGCAACATTTGACCGGGCACGGAGTTTAATAAATAAATGAAAACTTTGAAATGTTTACCAAATTGCCCTTTAAAAAGTAGATTCACTTTTCTCTCTCCTCATAAATGTATTGGAGTACTATCTTTAATATTAAGTGGGACCAACAAGGATAAAAGAGGAATTATACCTTTAAATACTTACCATATAAGGAAATGTGACATTCTTTTTGGGACTAACCAAAAAGGAAATGGTGCCACATAAAATGGGACGGAGGGAGTAGTTAATACTCCATTTAGGTATGATTCAATAACTTGTTGATTACACATGCATATAGATATAAAACGTTTGGTGGATAATCTTAATATATTATTAAAGCTTAATTAGTCTTAAAACGTAAAGAACACTTGTAACATGTTGGTTGGATTAAAGGGACCTAACAAACTACAAAAAGATTTTTCTGCTCAATTAGCACAGAAAGGAAATCAAATAGGTTTACACTATTCATTTTTGCATTTGTCATATGCTTCTTAATTAATAACAATAACAATAACAATTATGTTGGTAGGTTGACGGGCTTTATCAAAATTTAACTTTATAAAAAAAAATTAAAATTTTAGAAGTTGTTTAAATTTATGAGTTTGAAGTTATACACTGACAGTCAGAGTTCAAGTTCAAACAAGTTTAAATTATGAAATTTAAAGTTGCAATTTCAACTTAGATCTGTATGGTAAAAAAAAGAGTTAAAGTTTGATTATTCTTTTAATAATGATCTGAAAGTGGTTATATAAGACTGGTTATAAACATGTATTGTCTGATCAAATCTAATTTATTTTGTTCATGGGTCAAATATAATTTGTACTATAGTAAGAGTCAAGAGTAGAACGATCAGTGGCAAAATAGTTATGTGGAAAAATAGTTATGTGGGACAACCAGTGACAAATCAGTCATATGGTAAAATAAGTGTGGAAGGCTATAATGTGTCAAACCTAGTTTTTTTAATATTAGAGTCATTAATAAAAAATTACATGATTACACACATTTTATCACAATAATGATATAAATAGGCTCAAACTATCAACGGATAAAAGGACAAACCATTTGTGATAATTCAATAACATACTTGAATTTTTTCCGAGTTTTAAATGCAATAATACTTCAGAATCAACCTCAACGATTTGATTTTATTAAGAGCCTATTTGACATTATTGTTATTGGAACGTCAGAGTGTTTTCTTTTTTGAGAAAAAAAATACTTATTTTGAGAAATTAAGTGTTTGACAATTTTTAAAAACTGCTTTTAAATAGAAGCAGGAGCAGTTTTTCTGCGTTTGAAAAGAAGCTAAAAATTTCAGTTTTTTTTTTAAAAAGCAGAAGCAAAATTAGAAAAAAAAATAATTTAAGACAAAAATATTCCTTACATATGCACATATTTATCAATATATCCCTTATTAATTAATTAACATATCTCATAAGTTTGATTGATTTTAATTTAAGAATTTATTTTTATATAATAAACTTTTTATTTTATTTATGTTTTATATTATATTGTATATGCATATATTATTTTATGTATTATTTACAAAATTAGAAATAAAAGTAGCAACGATATTTTTGTTGGATTAAAAAAAGAGAAAAAGTAACAATTAAAGATTTAAACCCTCCCCAAAAAAGTATAACAAATACTCAAATTATTCTTTTCTTAATTTACGTATTATTTTATTTTAATTTGAATTTTTTAAAAGTTTAGTGTATTATAACAAAAAAAAGAGGATAATAACTAAGGTTGAATCCAAAAAAAGGTAACAAATAAAAAAAAAAAAACTTTTCAATATTTTTCATCAATATTTATCTATGTACAATATTGATTGAAAATTTGAATATGTACATTTTAAATAATTAAATTAAAAATGTAATTAAAGTTTATGTATTAGGAGTTGGGAACCTAAATAAGCCACAAAAACATAAAAGTGACCAAAATAAGCCACTACTTTAGGAAGTAACTAAAATAGGCTTAGTAGAAGAAAAAATTCCACTTTATCTGATATTCTAAACGTTTTCCGTTAGTCTCATAACGTGTATATTTTAATATATAACGGAACTATTTCCTACACTTTATAAAATGGAACTATTTCTTACACTTTATAAAGTGTAAGTTTTTCTTACACTTTGTAAAGTGGAACTTTTTCTTCCACTTTATAAAGTGGGAAAAAATCTTACACTTTATAAAGAGGAATATCTTACACTTTATAAAGAAGAAAATCCGCGAGATGTTCTACGGATTTCAAGAAAGGGTTGTGGAACATAATATTATTATTTTTGTGTATGTATCTTTTTTGAGGGTGTATAGTATTATTATTCTAATTATATATAGTTATTATTTTTGTGTATGTATCTTTTTTGAGGGTGTATAGTATTATTATTCTAATTATATATAGTTATTATTTTTGTGTATATATCTTTTTTGAGGGTGTATAATATTATTATTTTAATTATATATAGTTATTATTTTTGTGTATGTATCTTTTTTTGAGGGTGAATAGTATTATTATTTTAATTATATATAGTTATTATTTTTGTGTATGTATCTTTTTTTGAAGGTGAATAATATTATTATTTTAATTATATATAGTTATTATTTTGTGTATGTATTTTTATTTTTTTTAAAAGTGAATGAAAAAATTTGAAAATATAAACACTCGGGGATGATAAAAAATACGAATAAAAAGTTGCATAGAAATTGATACAAAAATAAATTAACACAATTAAACATCTTTCTTTAGCTACTACCACCATATGAGGCGTTTCGAGCTTGTGAAGGACAGTTGCGCCTATCATGGCCTATTTGTTTGCACGTTGAACATTTGCGAGTGAGTGTACTTGCGGGAACATTCATTTCATTATGTATACGGGTGATTTTATTTACGCCCACTTTTCGTAAATATTTTTTATTTGCTATCATAAGAAAAGGACTATCAGGCCAATATTTTTCACCGCCGAGTGGATTGAATTGTCCCGAGCAGGTTTTTTTGTAGCTATGCACGCTGAATTCTGGTGCCATATGCTCCCATGCTTGATACCCAATTTGGTCAAATCCCTTTATTGCATGAGAACACGGAATGTGGTATGATTGCCATTTACCACATTGACATTTTCCTTGTGATGCATTTACAATGTGCTTATTACCACCACGACCATGATGCATATGTGTTTGCACCTCAAATATGTTTTCCCTTTGTTGGTGATAGTTGATAAGTGTGTGATGCTGTGACTTTTTTCGATTATCCTCAAAAATCTTGAATGGTTTAGGCATTCATTGTTGCTTTTGTTGTACTAGCTGATTGACAAATTTTGATCTTGTA
>JAJOOS010003229.1:0-21612 GCA_029582725.1 Solanum chiquidenum | reverse complement strand
TGTGGAAAAAATTTCACAACAAAAAACCTCCTTACCCTTTACCACCACACCCTGCCCCCCCACCCCCAAAGAAAAATGACCTCCAAAACCCCACCAAAAAGCCTCTTTCCTCCACCATTGAAAACCACCATGTACACCAATTTATATACTCACAAAACAATAGGAGCTAACATACAGAAAAAAATATAAATATTTGGAGTTGCAATTTTAGATTGTGGGTTTGTGAGAAGTGATAAGCTGTTACGTATATTTGAGAGAGAGCAAAAAGGGTGTATTGGGTATTTGCTGAAGGAGCATAAAGCATGAGCTTTTTTATTCATTGAGTTGGAAGGCTCATTTTCTTGGTTGTTCTGTGATGAAGATTCACCTCGCCTGATTCTTCTGCGATTCGTTCTTTAATTATTGGTGAGCTCTTACCCCTAATGGTACAATTTTATTCATGGGTATGCAAGTACTACTGTCCTTTGTTTGGTTGTAGAAGACTCTAGTTTTAAGTGGTCAGTGAATGTACACTACTCTACTTGATTCAATGTATCCTTGAACTACAAAAAACTAGAGATAATCAGCATATTTGCTGTTCTAAGATCATCTGTTTCTGAAATTAGTATGTAGATGGGGGCTATTTCCTTGTCAAAAGCTTAGGTGTGCCATTAGAAGCTGCTGTTACTTCATAAGATTTGGTTATTTGAGTGCTCTAAGCTTATCTTGTTCCACTTAGCAAAATATATACCTCTTTTCTTATTTTCTTTCTTGAGATCTAGGAAGTAATAAATATTCATAGAAAATATCTAGAAGTCAAGTACTGGATAAAAGGCAATTGCTCATCCACAATTCCTCATTATTTTCGGGAAATTTACCATTTGATGCTTGTTCTTTTTAATAGCTAATAATGCATCATTTTTTTTTTTTTTTTTTTTTTTTGAGAAGGTAACGATTTGTATTATAAACCAGTACTTATGTAGTACTGAAACCCCTTTACAAAAATGTATGAAAATCTAGAAGCAAAAACAGCAAGCCTAGCATGATTCTAATACTTCTAGGATTGCTTCTGCATCTAGAGGGGAACTCTTTGTACACCAAAAACATAATAACAGAACACAATCTGTTTTGATCATTTGTAGGGATCTGCTTCTATCCTCAAAGCTTCTAGCATTCCTTTTTCTCCAAATGGTCCACCAGATGCATGCTGGAATTGTCCTCCAATAACTTTTGTTCTTTGCCTCAATTCCTGCTTCCTCCCAACTTGAGAGAGTGTCAACAATCTTGCTAGGCATTGTCCATTGAATGCCTCTGAAATTGATGAAAATCTTCCACAATGTAAAAGCAAATGCCTAACTCTCTCAGCTACCTCCACACATAAACAACAATGTGTCACCAGAATGTTGTTTCGTTTCCTCATATTCTCATGTGTTAGTACTGCCTCCTTTGCTAGGAGCCAAGTGAAGCATGCCACCTTGAGTGGAATTTTGGTTTTCCAGATTTGTCTCCAAGGCCAATTGAGGGTTAGAGGAGCCATGTTCATGACCTTGTAACCTGAGCTCACTTTGTATCTTCCTTTGTTGTGCTCTGTCCACCGTAGGCAGTCCTCCCCTTCCTTCAGACATTGAAATTGGGTAGCTAGTATCACATTTCTCCTTCTGCTTGTGATGCAAAGCGCAACTTGTGCCTTGTTTCGCCAATTGGGTAGCTAGTATCACATTTCCTATATACCAACTTTCTTTGATCTCTGCATATCTGTGTTTTTGCTAAATGGAAGAGGGTCATATCGGCACCTGAACTTTGCAAGGCGATCCAAATCTTCCTTCGATTAGTAGTTGCAAGGCGATCCAAATCTTCCCTCAATTAACAATTCTAATTCTAATTAAGAGAGGTATTCTTATGCCCCAAAACAAAATATCAGCCAATGCCTGAATGTATGCCTAGACAAATGAGACTTACACCTCAATGATACTTTCACTTGGCTAAATTACCCGGTGTGTTTATACTACGCCATGCGCTAGGACTCGCCCAAAAAAAGCCTTTGAAAACACTGGAATTAACATTGCAACATAAAAATCATGTTGACAACAATAACATAACCTCTCTCCAATCATTAATATAGTAGAATAGATGTTGCTTAAAAATTCAGTATCAAGCAGTATTCTAAATTATAGATGTTGCTTCAAAGCAAAGTCAAATAAAACAATGACATCTCTGATCCCCTGGAAACGATATTCTAAATTACAGCATATTCAACAGCTAAGAGGATAGACCCGCATTAAATATGTAAAGGATTGCCGATGCCTGAATTAGCATCTATTGCTTAATAAGTTTGCATTCTGGAAACCAAAAAATTCAATACATAAAGAGTGTGTTTGGGGTATAAGCAAATGTTTATTTTGAGGACAATGTTATATACCCAAAAAGAGGAAAATGACTTGTGTTTACTTATTTGCAGAATTCACTTTCATTTGTAAATTTATCAACTTTTACTCCATGTCACTTGTTTTAGTGGAACTATTGAGACTTTCATAGCAACTTCTAAAGCCAAACATGTCACAGAAACACAATTTAATTACTTCTTTTTTGATGACCCTTTCGGTGTGTGCACACAGAAAAACCCCACTCCTATGCAATAGGTGGCAAACCATATAGGAGAGGTGACCAACACTAGGCAAGCCCCTTACAACGAGCTCGTCCCAGAATTTATCAACTTTTACTCCATGTCACTTTCATTTGTAAATTTATCAACTTTTACTCCATATCACTTTAGAGACATATATATAGCCTACTCCCTGTAATTTAATGGAAAAAAACAAACACCAGATTTTAATAAAGAAATTATTATTTTTTCCTCCATACGAAATGCCCTTATCTAGTTCAATCTAAAATTAAAATTGAATGCATGACAAAAAGGGAGAAACATAGAAATACCTCATTATCAAGCGTGGAATCTAAGCCAATAGAGGATCTGATTTCCCACGCTTCATCAACATGATTTTCATCATCATTGATAACATTTTGGATGTTCCTGCGTTTTTGTTTGAATAATTCATCATACGTTGAAGAACAAAGGTTATGGTCATCATCGTCTTTCCCTTGCTTCAGTGCACTTCGATTCCACTCTTTCTTCTCCACATCGTCGTCGCTGAGAGACCACACCGATGCCGACGGCGATAGACAGCCGAAAACTTTGTGTACGCGGGCTCTGAAGCTCTCATCGTCCATGCCTTACCACTTTGTACTTCCTGCTTAATAATGCGTACTACTATTTCCTGCGCTTGCTTTGCTTTGCTTTAGGTTACCTTTTACACATATTTGTCTACCACCGCCTTCGATTATATGGTACCCAATTTATTTACGATTATGACTCGGATGATTTATCTTTTTGGAAAAAAAAGTTGTGTTTCTAATATAAATAAAATAAGTAATTTTAAAGTTTCGTTTAGTGTTTGAATCAATTTGATTTTAACTCAAAATAATAAAAATAAGTATAATGTAATTTCTGATTTAGCCAAACCCTAAACCCAATCTAAGTAGGTTGTGACGTGTGAGTTTCACTTTCGGAGGCCACTTATCCTTAAATAGAATTTGAGAGCCAGATTTCATATTAATATTTTTTTAATTAAATTTCAATTTCTTTCAATGAGAAAAAGAGTTTAAAATACCATTTTCTTGTTTATAAGTTAATTTTTTTCTTAGTTATACTATATGATAGAGGCAACTCAATGCTATTGGTGGCATAAAGCCAAATTTTAAAATGAGGGCTTAATTTATTTTTTAAAAATGACTTTTAAATTGCAAAGTGGTGAATAATTATTTTACAATTGAATTCTCCTAATAATTCCTTTTCAATTGATAGTATAGCAAGTTAATACAGTCTCTCTTGATATATTGTTGATCTTGAATAAGATTTGATCAACTTTTATTTTCAAAACCTTATTTAAGCTAAGATAGCTTCTTTTTGTAAATTGTATTAGATTTTCAACTTCTTTTTCTTGGAGTTTTGAATAGTTTGGGCTCATTCTTATCAATTGACATATTTAAATTTTAATAAATGATTCTTAAAATGTCTATAGAGTATAATAACAAATACAAGATAAAAAGAAAACTGAAATGATGAAACTTGATTAAAGAATTTGTTATTAGATTATATTATGTGATGTTGCTTATTTGAAATACTTTTATCTTAATGCTGAAAATAACTATTTAAAAAAAAAATAGTAATAAAATCAATGGACTAAAAACTATAATTGTTATTATAACTCCCTCTGTTTAATTTATGTGACATACTTTCCTTTTTAGTCTTTTTAAAAGGAATAATCTTTCCTCTTTTAGCAACTCTTTAATTTCAAATTTCTATATTGCATGTTTAAAATTACAAGATTAAAAAGTCTTTTGATACATTTGATATATCTTTAATTTTAGAGCACAAAATTCAAAAATGCTTCTTTATTTTTTAAAACTTTGTATCAAGTTAAAAAAAAGTCAAACAAATTAAAACGACAGGGTCAATATAAAAATGAAGCCCAAAAAAATTGGGGGCCTAAACAAAAGGCTTTAGTGGCTTCACATTGAAGTCGGCCCTGCTATACGACCACATATATCTCTGTCGTTATCAAAGTTAACAAAAATATCAATTTTTAACAATTTTCTCACAACAAACAAGTGAGAGAGTTTTGGCTTAATTTATCCATGTGTCATCTGTAAATCGATGGAATGCATGACTTATTATATTTTTGTTATTATTTCTTAATATTCCAATTGTATACTAAATTTTATTCTTTTTCCTTTACTTCTTTTTCTTTTTCCATTTCTATCATGTTTTTTATTTTCTACATTCTTTTTTTTCCTTTCACATTGTTTTTCTTCCTTTTCGGGTCTACTGAATCCACCAAACATTTTAAAACTAGATCTATTGTTAGGTAAATTAGCACATCTTCAATCATCATGACATCTAAAGCTTATACAACAACAACAATATTTTCAGTGAAATTTTACAACTGGAGTCTGGAAATGTATAGAAGTTGTTTCCGAAAGACCCTAGGCTCGAGTATAGCAAATGAAAGTCGTTATGAAAGAGAAACCACTATAGTGATGAAAATTTAACATTGTGCAATGAATGAAGCACAATAAACACCTATTATAAAGGAAATCAAAAGCAATACACTACTTGAATAAGGTTATTACTACGATAAACAATCGACTATCCTCTATCCTTCTATCTTAATCGATGACTTCCACACCCTCCTATCTAGGGGCATGTTCTCAATAAGCTGGAGTTATGTCATGTCATGTATAATCACCTCTCATCAATACTCCTTTGGACTATCTCTACCTCTCATTGTACTCGTTATATTCAACCTCTTGCATTTCCTTAATAGGATCTCTACGTTTCTCCTCATCACTTACCCAAATTATCTTTGTCTCGCTTCCTTCATCTCATCTGCCATGTAGGCAACTCTCCCCTTGTCCCAAATACTTTTATTCCTGATCCAATCGATTCTAGTATATCCACACATCTCTCTCAACATCCTCATTTCTGCAACCTACATCTTATAAACACGAGATTTTGTGACTATCTAACACTCTACCCCATACAACAAAGTCGTTCTAACCACCACTTTGTACAAAATATCTTCACGTTATAGTGGTACCTTCTTATCACACAATACTTTAGAGGCAGCTCTTTGCTTCATCCACATAGCACTAATATAATGCGTAACATCATCACTGATGTCCCTACTTCCTTGGATTAGTGTAACGACCTATTTTGTTGTTATGATTACTTTAGGGTCATAATACCCTTGAATTGGCCCCATGGGTTGAGAGTTGGATTTTTTTTGAAAAATGAACTGAGTTAGAAAACTTGCATATGCTTCACTATAGTGAATAATTCTTCGTTATAGTGAAGGCAGTGATCAATGTTGCTAACCTTCCCCATATAGAAGGAATTATTCGATCTAGAGAAGGTATTTGCTATGGCAAAGTATGGGGAATAATAACTTGACTTTTTAATACAGTCTTCACCTAAACTTAGTCACAACATACAATATTCGATTAGAGACCCCAAAGGTGACTTTTCTAAGACTTAGGACTTTTCTCTCTTGAGGTAAGTGTTTTTCACTCATTTTTTTCTTCCATAATTTGATTTCCTCCCAGAACTGAATAATGTTCTTTATAGGATTTTATGTGTTGAACCATTGTCATGACCCAGGGGTACACCCTAGATGTAACATGGTGTACTTGACCCCCGAAGGGGTCTCATACAAGCCCTTAGCATATCATAACATAAGATAATAGAAAAGTATGGAAATTTTAAAAACTTTTATCCATACAATCAAAGTCTTTTCATAAAGGCAAGCGAAAGTCTTTACTACACTTTGTCTCAAACCATCTAATACAACTTTAGAATAAAACTCTTGGGACATAGCCCATACAATAGTCTCAACATAAAAATAAAAGACGTAACAAAATTAGTAGGTTTTGTCCTCGAATCTATAAGGACTCACCAAGTCTTCAACTCCTTGCTCCTTAGAAACCTATCCCCAAGGAATGGAACTTAATCTCCAAACCCTACATTTGATAAGAATGTAGGCAAAGTATGCATTAGTACAAAATATGTTAGCTAGCATAATATCATAAGAACATATCATAAGGGTTAGTCAACACAAGGAATAATCCAATACTTCATGAAACATCAATTATAAGCATAAGAGACAATATCATAATAATAAGCAAAGTCTCCAACATAAGCATCATATAAGCATTATTCAACTCTTAGTCATTCATATCATGAAATGACTATTCTCAAGTAACCTCAAAGCACACTTGTGCAATGCATGAATAGCATTCCATACTACCATCCAAGCTAAGTATCCCTTTTTGGTCATCTTAATGATAGTATATATGCATAGTCAAGTCTTAGGCTTTCATATCATAAGATCACTATACTCCTTGATAACCTCAAAGCATACTTGTGCAATGCATGAAGGGGATCCCATAATACCATTCACACTAAGAATAACCTTGAAGTCACCCAATTCATATCCATCATTCATTTGGTCTCATTCTTAGCTTACTTCATAACTAAGGGAGTCTCTCCCCTTTAGTCAATCATAACATAACACGAAGACAACTATAGCACACTCCTATCTAATCATACATCATATAAGATAAACACTTCATGAGTCACCTCAAGGCAAGCTTGTGCCATAGCTGAACACGACCCCATAATCCTACCCATGCTAAGCTAGACACTTTAGGTTCATAATTCATGTTTATCATCTCTTAACGTCATAAAGACAAGGGGAATCACCACTAGTCATGCATGTATTAGAAGGGCCTATAAAGCTACAATCCAAACTAGCCATGCTCATGTTCATAAATGCAAAAGGAATCACCTCAAGGCATACATGTTTAGATCATCATGAAGGACAAGGGGAAACACCTCAAGCCACACATATCATGGAATCATAGAGACAAGGGTACTCATGTCTAGTCATACATACTAATGAATCATAGGTATTCGCCTCCATGTTCATTATTAATGGAATATAGGTATTCACCTCCATATTCATTATTAGTGGAATATAGGCATTCGTCTCTATATTCATTTGTATGTGTAATGTAGGTATTCACCTCCACATCATCACATAAGGATCATAGGTAATCTCCTTCATGATCAATATAAAGGCTAATGGGTAATCACCGCTTACCTTCGGAGTCATACTTACATAAAGGGTAATCACCTCACACTCCCCATATCATGACATGGGTAATCACCTCATGTTTAACTAACTAGGAATAATGGGACTCACCTCACATTCCTATCACGTAAAGGTCTTTTAAGGGTAATCACCGCAAGTCTCATCACATTTCATAGTCCTAGGACTTAAAATTCATTTTAGGTGAGAAAACCTTTCAACCTAGAATCATTCTATGAGAGGGAACCTTTCATGTCATATCAAATTCATGGATACTATAATATCTAGAATTCTACATTAGACATGGATATCATCATGACTCAAGTTCTCTTATCACTTCATACATTCAAGCATTCATGAGGTAGGCTAGGTGAGTATAGGCCTTTCACCACAATCTACCTTTTAGACTTCTATTATCATATAGACTTTACTCTCAAAGCCTCACATACATAATTCATCACATTGGCTTTACTCTCAAAACCCTAGTGATCAACATTCATGATTACAAGCCATACATTCAAATCTTTACTTCTACAATCATCATTCATACATAGATTTCAAGGCATTCTAATAATATTTTTCATTATTAGGTGATTCTAGTCTTAATTCATCATGTAAATCTTAAGCCTTACTAGTCAAGATCCATCATATTCACATTATTCTAATTCAATTCATGTATTTATGTTTCTAGTCTTAGACAATTACTATTCATAGCATTAATTCTAGAAGATCACCTATGAATCCTCAAGTTCACCTTTCATGGCATAAACCCACAGAGTATCAATTCTATCAATTAGACTAGGGTTAATCATGGAAATCACATAAATTCATCATAATATCATAATTCAATGCTAAATCAATCATAATTGGGTAATATCCACTCAATTGGAATCATCCCCGTCGCTACCCACAATGTAGGAAGAAACCCTAGCTAGAATTGGGTTTTGTCTTCACAATTGGGGGAAATCTAGGAGGGCTCTATGGGTGGAAGAACTCATAGATGAATAAGCTAACATACCTTGATTCAAAGCCCTCACACAAGCTTGCAACAATGAAGTCTTGTTCTTGACCTAAGCTTCAAGCTCTACCTTCTTCTTCAAGTCTTAAGTTTTCTAGGGAGAGAAATATTTGAGTGGAGAGTATTTTGGGGTTTTCATTGGATTCTAGGGAGAACGATTTAATTGAGGAAAACTTGAATCTAAAAAGCTTATATACTTACTAGAGAAAGAATAGAACAATGTAGTATCAAATTAGGGAAAATAACTAAAGACCCCTAAGACTCCCACTTAAAAATAGCATATCCGCGCGCTGAAGCTCGCCAAGGGCAATTGGTGACTCGCCAAATGTGCCCTCATCTCGCCTAATTTTTACAGTGAGTCGACTTGGGGGTTGAGTCAATTTAGGCAATGGGGGAGTCTACTTTGGCGACTCGCCGATCGGAACGGCGAGCCTGACTTAGCTTGCCTAAAGTTTCAGAATGCCGGACATGAGGGACAAAGCCAAAAGGTGAGGAGGTTCCGCTTGGTGGATCGCCAAGTCGACTCGGCGGATTACCTAGTCAACTAAGAAATGAATATTTTGCCTTTTCAAAATCTGGGGTGTTACAACCGTAGGTTATTATATGTAACATGTCACGGCCCAAGGGTACCCCCTAGACGTAACAAGGCACATAGAACCCCGATAGGCCTCATGTAAGCCACCTAGCATATCACAACATAAACTTAGAACAATAAAGAGTAAAAATGCATTTCAAGTCCAAAAGTTCCATAAAGGAAAGCAGAAGTCTAGACTTGTCCAATTAGCCATCTTTTACAATACTTGAATCAAAGAGGGTCACAACCCATACAACATAATCCGAAAGTCAAATACAAGAATGAAACTACTAAATGAAGATTGTCGTCCTCAAATCATGAGGACTCACCAATGAGCAAGGAGAAATGAGCAAATCCAAGCTTTATCCACAATGGGGACCACCTTGAAAATGAGACCCTACACTTGGGGAAAATGTAGGAAAATATGGGTTAGTACAAAAATTAACTAAGTATGATTGCCATGTATAAAATCATGAAAACATGCTAAAAGGGACATTTTAGTAGAATGCATGCCATTTGCTAAGTTAAAGCACCATTTTGAAGATAATGGAAAAACATAAGTCATAAGCATAATCAACTCATATATAATCATATCATAAGAGGAACATATCATACTTAACCCTTAAAGCATACTTGTGCAATGCATGAATAAGATCCCATAATCCCACCCATACTAAGTAAAGCTTCTGGAGTAACTATAGTTCATAAATCATCTTCTTGTTCATACTTTCATAATGGGGAATAAGCCTTAACCGACATAGACTATGCTAGCTTACCATGGAATTTGGTGTCTACCCCACACCGAAAAAGGGTTGCCCTACTTTCCTAAGGTAGAACCATACTCTTAGCTTAGGTGGATCCACTAGCTAACTACCTATGTGGGCACATAGTTTATGGGATAAGGAGATTTCTACTAGAAACCCGGACTCAACTAAGGTAGAAGGTTTCCATCTCATGAGATACATACTTTTGGAACCCGGACTCAACTAAGGTAAAAGGAACCTTTTTGGAAAGCCGAACTCAACTAGTATAAAAGCTTTCATTGGGAAGCTGGACTCAACTATCGTAGAAGCTTCCATCTCATATTCATATCCACTCGGTGCTAAGCATTTATTCCCATAGATTACATATTAAGTCTTGACTGAAGTTCATATTCATGGAAGAATGTCTTGACACTCAATCCAACATAATTCATACTATAGCTCATAGATTCAATAGGTGAGAATACCATTTCAACCTTAGAATCATCACGTTGTGAGAAAACCTTTCACATCATATCATATTCATACATAAGTGTGTACATGAGGATAACATTCCAACAACACAACAACTAGATCATAATCATAATCATAATTACTTTACTCTCAAAGTGTACATAAAGCATATTCATAAATCTCATAATCATGCATAATTCTCATACTTTTCCCTTCAAAGACCATAGATCATATTCCATCAACACATCTAGAATTACTACATTAGACATGGATAACAAAATAATTCAATTAATTCAATTACTGTAAGCATAATCTCATAATACTCTTCTTTCTACAATTCACCCATATCACAAGGTCATAAATTGGAAATATGGGGATTTCATGGATTCTTGGGAGGTTTCATCATAAAATTATAATAAATCATCAACTCAAACATAATATAAAGTAATTAAATCAATAAAATCATTTTTGAAAGGAATCTATGACTTGGAGTCAAACCCTATCTTTACGAGGAATTTCTACCTTTGAAATTGAGTTTTGGAGGGACTCCATGGATGAATTCTGTCCATGGATGAAGAGCTACCATACCTTAGCAATGAATTCCAATGAAATTGAGTAGAAAACCTTGCTCCTTCAACCCTAGCTTCACCTTCCTTCTTCTTCTTCCTTGGAGTTCTAGAGAGAATATTTTTGGAGAGGGTTTGGGTCTTTCTTTTGGGATTTGGAATTTTGAGGAAGATGACTTAATTTAGGGTTTAAACCCTTATATAGTTAGTCTAATTCAGTGTAAAACGAAATCACTTAATATTAACTAAAACTGGAAAACCCCATAATGCCCCTAAGTGTAACTGCCAAAAGGCAGTTTCAGGCCTCACCCACGACCAGATGACCATGGTCTGTGGATGGACCCATGTGAAATGCTGGTAAACCGTGGGTCAAAGTTCTGAGGCTTGATTTTTCAGGCTTGACCTACACCCCTCACCCACGAGGCATGACCTGACCCACGAGGCGTGGGTGCCCTACGTGGGTCATTACCCAGGCAACCTTTAAGGTCCTCCTCAAGGACCCTTGGTTGGTCCTTGGGGTCGTACCTTGACGTTCTAACATTAAACCCTATATTTTTAGGTACGAGGAGGTACGTTTACGACTCTAACACTCATGTTAAGATATAGTTTAGCATACTAGTTTCTGGAGTGTTACAATATCTCTTCCTTGGGAACATTTATCCTCGAATGATGATCTAGACACCTTACAGAATTAAAGACTCAAAACTAGCAGCCCAACATGCATGAAACATCAAAATAATGCACAATTCAAAGGAGGAAACTTCAACTCCATCTAAAACATCATCAATACAACACAAGGAAGTAGGAACTACATCTAACAACCCATTATGCATGAAAATTCAACATTTCTCATATTCATATAGGAGGAACTACCTTCTCCAACTAAAAGAATGCTCAACACTATATCATGGAGCCAATATGCAATTACTCTCAAAAGATACTAAAGCATGTTCACCAACTCATCTCATGAAGTCAAATAGGCAACTCATACTAAATGCACAACAACATGAGGAACATAAATAATAAAAACTCATTTTCTTACGAAGAATGAATTTCTCAAGAACATGCTTAACATAAGGAAATCATGGAAAATCACATATAACTCACATGACTCCCAAAACACTAAAACTCAAGAGGAACTACTTACCTCAAGCTTGAATAGGAGTAGAAAGAAAGACATGAGGGTATCAGGATTTCATATCGGCCTTGGCCTCCAAAGTAGCACCCTCAACTAAATGTTTTCTCCATAAAACCTTCACGGAATCTATTTGCTTGTTTCTCAATCTCTTGACTTGCCGGTCTAGGATCTCTACCGGAACCTCTTCATATTAAAGGATTTCGTCAACTCCTAATCCTTCTAAGAGAGTAATGGATGCCGGATCTCCAATACACTTCTTAAGCATAGAAATATGAAATACCGAATGAATCGGGCCCAACTCATTTGGCAATTCCAACTCATAGGCAACCTTCCCAATACCTTTCAAAATTTGATATGGGCCTACATACCGGGGACTAAGTTTCCCTTTCTTACCAAATCTCAGCACACCCTTCATGGGTGAGATTTTCAAATAGACCCAGTTATTAACTTCAAATTCTAGATACCTTCTTCTCACATCGGTATAAAACATTTGTCTACTTTGAGCCGTTCTCAACCTTTCTCTAATAAGTTGAACTTTCTCAATGGCTTCATAAACTAGCTTGGGACCTATCAAAGCAATTTCACCCACTTCAAACCAACCAACTGGAGACCTACTTCTCCTATCGTACAAGGCTTTAAAAGGAGCCATACTGATACTTGAGTGATGGCTATTATTGTAGGCAAACTCTATTTGTGGCAACTGATCATCCCAATTACCCTTGAAGTCTATAACACATGCCCTCAACATATCTTCTAATGTTTGGATGGTACGCTCCGCTTGCCCATCGGTTTGGGAATGAAAAGCCATGCTAAGCTTACCCTTAGTACCAAGCCCTTGTTGGAATGACTTCCAAAAGTGTGAAGTAAATTGAGTACCCCGATCTGAAATAATAGATAAATAGACCCATGCAACTTCACCATATCTCTTATATACAACTTGTCATAGTCTTCCGCCGAATAAGAAACTTTGAAGGGAATAAAGTGGGCTGATTTTATCATCCGATCTATAATGACCCAAATAAAATCATGTTTCATTCGAGTGCGAGGCAAACCCATAATAAAGTCCATATTTACATCTTCTCTCTTCCAAGTGGGAATACTTATATTTTGGGACAAGCCTCCCGGCCTTTGATGCTCAACCTTAACTTAAAGACAATTAGGGCACTTGGCTACAAATCCCGCAATATCTCTCTTCATACTATTCCACCAATAGACTTCCCGTAGATAACGGTACATCTTGGTGGCTCCCAGATGAATAGAATATTGAGAACCATGAGCTTCTTCTAAAATTTGATCCCTTAAACCATCAACATCCAGAACACATAATCGACCTTGGTACTGATGTCACACCCCGAAGCTACCCCAGGGCGCGGACACGGGACCTAAGATCATGAGTGACTCCAAGCTAACCCTACTGGCATATCATAAACATACTAAATAAACTGAAGTAAGGAAAGACTGTACGGAAGCTAAATCATAGGATAAACCGAAATGAAATAATGGGGAATACCCATTCTAAGTATGAATATATATAACTGAGAAGAGTTTAGATACTGAAATAAAACTCAAATGCTAAAACTAAATCTAACTATTTTTGAAATAAGTCTCTTTCTAACTAGAAGTGCTGGGACATGCCCCAACTAAATCTAGCAAAAACTGAAACTAAAGACTAAAACCAAAAGAAACATGTTTGTCGTCCTCGAAGAATGAGGAGTCACCACTGATACTGCTGAGCTAAAGATCGGGAACTGATCTATGTGTGATCTGGAAGCTGAGGACCTGAACCTACATCACGAGAAGATGTGGCGTAGAGTATGCGTCAATACTTGAAAGGTACTGAGCATGCAGGATAGAGTATACCTGAACAACATACATAACTGAACAAAGCATATAACTGAGCAATGATATGAGATAAGTATGATACTATACTGAGAATACTGAACATGAACTAACTGAATGCAATGACCAAGTTTATAATATGCTAAAACTGAAATCTGACTACTGATAACATGGTCAATGCAATAGAATCTAACTGTGGGAGCTACTAATAACCGACATAAAACCACATGAGCTCAGTGTGGAGTCCAATATAGACGCCCCATCAAGAGGACCCAATATACCATGCCATGGGTATAGAGGCACGACTGGCGTGATCACTAAAATGTAATTCCCACAGAGGGGACTTATAAACCTATGGGGGCACGTAGTTCTGGGACTATTCGGGTATGCTAAACCCTAGTCCACTCAGTCTAAGCCTACTCCTAATTAGAATATATATACATAATATTATGACTGAAATGCTGAAGTACTGAATAACTCAATTACTGACATACAAACTCTTAATGGTTGGCCGAACTACCACACAACTCTATTACTTCTTGGGAGGAGCTCACAGAAGTGTTTTATGAAAGATTCTTCCCTCCCTCGAAGATAGTAAAGTTGAGGGATAACATTCAAAACTTCAAGCGGAGTGATGGTAAACATATTCATGAAACATGGTTAAGATTTCAAAAGTTGCTGCTTAAATGCCTGACTCATGGATTGTTGGACAATATGTTATTGATAATTTTTACCGGAGTCTTGACACCGTTGAAAAGGATGTTGCCGATCAACTTATTCAGGTGTTGGGTAATGGGGCAGTAGAAGTTGAAAATAATGAAGGGTCGGTGTTCAAGGTGAATAGGAAAAGGCTGAAGTTGTACTTTGGGGAGTGACCAAACATGACAACGGTTGAGGTGGTATATTTGGAAGATGCTTGAATGCATGTGCACATCATGCCACCTCATTAACTAAGGCACTTCTTGGGAGGTAACCCAAGTTTTAGTGTTTTGTGTTTTGAATAACGTTTGCTGAATGTGTAGGTTGGAGTCCCTAATTTGGAAGACAAGCTAATGGGCGAGGGATGGGCTCACTTGGTGAGTCGCCGAATGGTGCCAAAGATAGCCCAAACACATCACCTTTTGAAGGCTCAGATTTAGGACAAGTCTAGAATATTTAGTGAGACCACAACCAACTCGATGATTTGCCAAGTTGGATCGGTGATCCCGATCGATCTCACCCTTTGCATCAACTGAATAGCTGGCTCTCTATAATTTTTTGTGAGTTGAAGTCTATTCGGTGACTCACCGAGTGGATCAACGTCATTGATTCTGCTTGCTGATCGGCGTGTGAATAAAAAAGTCATTTCTCCGCTGATCCTTCTCATCCCAACTTCATTATCTCATTCAGTAACCCTCACTATCCCTTCATTTAATTCCTTGTTGATACTTTCCATTTTTATTTTGCATTGAGAACACTACTTAAGTTTTTCTGGTGGGTGAAAATCTCTTTTGATTGTGTGTTGTGATTTTTGTTCTCTTGTACATTTGAATGTTGGTTGTGGTCAATATCGATGACTTGAATAGTGTTATTGATGAATGATATACTTACACAAGTCCAACGAGGCAATTTGAGTGGCATAAGTCATGTGTGAACTCTTAGCATCTTATTGTCACTAGTCAGATTATCAAGGTGAGTCTTGCGATGACCGTTGCACGCGAGCTTAACTTGTAGATTTCTGATCGATAATTGTGTTGAATGCCTTTTGTGGTGAGATTTACTTGAAATATGTGCATGATGTTTCTTAGAACTTGCCTCATTGGTCCAATTGATTAATTTTGGTGAATGAAGGAAATGATCTTAGGCATAAATTTTTGAGAGTGAACCTAATTGCTATACCTTTGTGTGACCACCTTGTGAGTGTGTGAACCTAACTTAGCATCATTTGAGCCTAGCCTTTTATTTGGATGAAAAATGAATTCAAATGACCTTGTCCTCTTCACCTGAAACCTTCGTGAAGCATTGATTTGTTTGAATAACCAACTTAGGCCAAAAACTTAAGTTGGGGGTGTGGTAAGAATGAGGAAAGAAATCGAGCAAGAAGTCCATGAGAATTCATCCTTAAAGGCATGTGTGGAAAAACGATGGAACCCCTCCATATAAAAAAAGAAGAGAAAATGGGAAAAAGAGAAAAAGAAAACAAAGAAATGATAAATTGAAGTGTGCAATGTTGTGGAAATAAAATGGGTGTCCGATGAGCTATACCAAAATTTTTGTGTGCTTTAAACATGCCAAGGATGAGTTGAGAAGATGGAAAGAACGAAAAAAGGAGAAGAAGTGAAATTTGAGCCATGCTTCATAAAGGTAGAAGTCACTAAGCCAAAATGATCATACGCGTACCCTCAGCACAATTACAAGCCTTGAAGACCTTTTTGATCTTGCATGAGCCGAGTGATTTGTTGGTTGGAAAATATGGGCAAGCCTATGGGTAAAATCATGCATGTTTTTCTCATTAGGAGTGTTAGAGTTGATTTCGATTATTTAATTGTATTCCTTGATTGACTTTGTGAGAGCATGGAATCATTCTTTATATGAGGGCATTCAAATACTCTTGTTGGGTATGAAATTCCATTTGAAGTGAGCATTGTGAGCTTGAACTCTATTTGATGATGGCTAGTCATATTTTGAAACTTTCAGTGCACAATTGAGCATTGCATGTGTAGATTGAACCTTGTGTGCATTCATGTTAAGTTTCAAGGAGCACTAATTGTAGATATCCCCGTTGACCTCCTTGATCTTGTATTTTACTTGAGGACAAGCAAAAGTTTAAGTTTTAGGTGTTGATGAGTCGAGAATTTTGACTCATTTATGGCTTATTATTTAATGAATTAGTATCCTCAATGACTACTTTGTGCTCAAAGATGATGTTAATGTGTTATTATGCAGAAATGAAGGTTTAAGAACAAGGCAAAGACATTACAATGTGAAAATGAGAGAAAAACTTGGAAAATCTGAAGAAAAGAGAAGCAAGAGCTCGTAAAAGCCACTCAGCAACTCGCCGAATGAGCTTCCAGCTCGCCAAAAGTTCCAGTGAAGTAGCCCATGTACCAAGCAAACTTAGCAAGCAAAAGATGATTCGGCGATACGCCGAATGGATCGACGATCACGACCCAGCTTGCCTAATCTTCTAGAACAATTGGATGCAGGGGACACACCTAAAAGGCGAGACGAAGTGCAACTCGGAGGATCACTGAGTTGATCTGCGATCCCGACTAACTTCGTCAAGTAAATGCCATGTTGAATTTTTGGGAACGTATAAATTCATTTTTTCAAAAGATAAAAGCAGTTCCCATAGAGTGTATTCCCCAGTTTTTTGAGAGCTTTTACATTTATTTTACATTGTTGAACATTCTTGGAGAAGATTTGGATCTCGTATTTGAGGGTTTAGGATTCTAGCTTTAATTTTGGCATTGGGTGTTGCAAATTGTTAACAATTCAGATGGATAATCTTTTAGGTAACGATTTCTTACATTTTGCTATGTTTGGCTAAAACCCCTTACCTTAGGGGTGTGATCATGTAACCAAATCTTGTGGGTATTTTTAATTGCTGAATTTACTGTTGTTTTGAATGGGTTCAATTGTTTGTTCATATTTTAATTGATGATCTAAAGTTGCAAATTCAATTCTATCTTAGCTCTCTATGGTTGCTTGATGAAGAGGTATAGGGTAGAATGAATGATTGATAGATGTATTGATTTGCATCTTTATAACCCATCTTGAGAAAGTGGGTTAATTAAGGAATTGAGTTGTTTGGTATTGTTAAGCTTGTTGAGGTTCGAGAGAACTCACTCGAAACATGATAGTTGATCGAGAGATGACTATTCTATTCAAAACCTACGTTACTCATTGAGATTCAACAACTTAAAACAATTAATAATTACCCATTAAGCGAAATCAATATTCGATTGCTCACATTCCTAAGTCCTCTCTCTAATCGTTCAAATCCCGTGTTAATTGTTTTTGTGAGCATTTGGTTACTAAAACTTCCCCTTTTATATTAATTACTGAAACTTCGTGATTCATTTTATGTTGCACAATATTTTACTTCTACAAAAGATTAGAACATGTCTTTACCTCAGAATTGAATTCTCTACTTGTTGGGTTTATACTTGTTAGCGACCACCTACACTTTGAATCAGAAGAAGTGTAGTTGAGAGTAATCAGTAACATGGTGTATAGAACCCCGAGAGACCCTACACAAGCCACTTAGCATACATCATACAAGATAATAGAAAATTTAGAGAGTTTAAAAGACAATTTCAATATAAAACGTAGCTGAAGTCTAACATAGTCTCAAGCAATCTAGTACATAAGGAGTGATCGAAACTTAACCCGCACATCACATACAAAATTGAAATGTAAAGACAATATGAAATAAAGGAACGGTCCTCAAAACATGAGGACTCACCAATGTTCTATATCTACTAAGTGATCCCTAATCACGGAGATGCGAATATGGAACATCGGACCCTACATTTTGTAAGAATGTAGGCAAAAGTATGCTTTAGTATAAAGATGTACCAAGTACGGTATAAATGCATTAAGGTGTGAAAATCATTCTAAAATGGACCT
The DNA here is from genome assembly GCA_029582725.1 of Solanum chiquidenum. Classification (NCBI taxonomy): domain Eukaryota; kingdom Viridiplantae; phylum Streptophyta; class Magnoliopsida; order Solanales; family Solanaceae; genus Solanum; species Solanum chiquidenum. The sequence goes on along the minus strand of JAJOOS010003229.1, from coordinate 2,967 downwards.
TGTCGTGATATGAAATGACCAAGCTAAAACATGAGAAAAAAGAGTTAGAAAATATAAGTAATAAAAACATGGTTAATGCAAGCTAACTTCTTTAAAACATTCGTGATATACTTCTTGAAGTGTCATTAGTTCATCATTATACTTGTTATGGGAAATTAGCCTTAACCGACATAAAGACCATGTGAGCTATAATATGGAATCCGATGTTTGTCCTCACTTGACAAGGAAAGAATGATGAACTTCTAGCTTACGTGGATCAACTAGCTAATGTCTATCTAGACAACCTATGTTGGCACATAATTTATGGGACACGGGTAATCTCCACTTGTCCACTCGTTACTAAGCTTAATTCCCACAGAATAGTCATCAATCATCTTCATCTTATATTTATGGGACATGGTTAATTGCCTCTTGTCTATTACTATGGGGACATGAGTAATCACATTTTTTCTTAACATTAGAGGACATGGGTAATCGCCTCTTGCCTCATCATCAGGATAGCTCCTTAACTTTGATTCATTTAACGTGAGCAGACCTTTCAACCTTAGAATCCTTTATGTGAGAAAAACCTTTCACATTCATGTTGTCATGTGTATGTGAGAAATTCTTTCAGATTCATGTATTGAGTAATTATATGAGGAATCCTTTCACAACAATCAACTACAACAACATCAATTATGCTTTACTCTCAAAGCAACATATTTCATCAATTTAATAAGAACATGCATATATTCATAAAATTCCATGTCATAGTTTAAAACCCACTTTCAATCATCATAGTCTAGAAAACATGGGTTAAGCATGTGTTCATGGAGATTCATCTTAAAAATATGAAATTATCTCAATTCATGCATAGTAGCTCATAAAACAATCAATTGAATCAACATTGAAAGGAACCATGACATTAAAGAAAACACTAACTTCAGTTGGGAATTTCTAACTTCAAAATTGGGGAATTTAGGAGCTCTATGGAGGAAAGAGCTCCATAGATGAAGACTATCATACCTTAGCCCAAAAGCAATGCTGAATTGGAGACTTGATCTTGAAACCTTGAGTTGACTCCTCCTCTTTCTTCTAGAGAGAGAATATTTGGGGGAGGATGAACTTGTTCTTTTTTTTTAAGAATTTGAGATAATGAATTGAATTAGGAGATTTTGGGGGTTAAAAAGTTTATATAGGGCTTTAGGTAAAGGGTAAAATGACATGATATTGAATTAAAACAATTAGGAAAATACCTAAAAGCCTTTCTGAAAATAACAGCTGACCCCATTGACGGTGGGGACCTACGGTCCGTCGGTCAACCTACGGACTATCATGGTCGACCGTTGATGGGTTCACAGACTTGTTCTCTAAGCCTTCGAATGACGGGACCCGTGTAAGGTACGTTGGTCAACATACGGTCCGTACATGGCCCTCATTGGTCTAGTTGAAATATCTTAAAATCCTACTAAGTCTTAGACTCACCTACGAGATCTACCTACCGCTCGTGCATTGGATAACGAGCCATACTTCTGAAACATCACAATTTATTAGAACTTGACATTTTTGGAAAAATTATACTGGCCATCCACATAGCTACCTACGGTCTGTGTACTAGACCACGAGTTGTTGGTGGCTTCGTTGGTACTGGCACCAATCCTGAAAAAGTTGCAACTTGCTATCTTTTGAATTCTAGGTGTTACAATATTTCCCCTTTGCGAACATTCGTGGTCAAATGAGATTCAAGAAATCTTAAGGAGGGTAGGAACTTAACCCAACAACCCATCATGAATGCCATCATATAATGGACATATCCGAGGAGGAAACTCAACTCCAAGATAAAGTATGTTAAAAACACCATTTCATTAAGTCTATATGCAACTCATACTCAAATGCACATTAACACGGAGAAATCAATCAAGGTAACTCTTTTTCTCAAAATTTAAGCTTTTCATGAATATGCGTAAATGAGGAAATCATGGGAATATCTAAGACACATGGCACCAAAAGAGTTACCCATGATGAACTAAGTACCTCAAGCTGGGGTAGGGTTGGAAGGAAAGTGATGAAGATAACGGGACATCATATTGGACTCGGCCTCCCAAGTAGTACCCTCAACTAACTGATTCCTCCATACAACCTTTACGGAAGCAATTTCTTTGTTTCTCAACTGCTTAACTTGTCCGTCTAAAATCTCAATCGGAACTTCCTCATAAGAAATATTCTCCTCAATTCCCAAACCTCCTAAGGGAATTATAGATGGCACATCTCCAACATATTTATTCAACAAGAATGCATGGAAAATTGGGTGCACCAATGCTAGGTCATTAGGAAAATCGAGTTCATAAGAAACTTTGCCAATACGCCTCAAAATCTGATATGGGCCCACATAGCGGGAATAAGCTCCCCTTTCCTCCAAAATCTCATTACACCCTTCATGGGTGAAATTTTCAGTTAGACCCAATCATTTACATCAAACTCAAGATCTCGTCTTGTAACATCGGTATAGGAATTTTGTCGACTTTGAGCCGTTTTCAATCTTTCTCTAATAAGCCAAACTTTCTCCATAGCCTCATGTACCAATTCAGGACCTATCAAAGTGGCTTCACCCATTTCAAACAAACCTATAGGAGTTCTACACCTCCTACCATACAGAGCCTCAAATAGAGCCATACCAATACTTAAGTGATAACTATTATTATATGCAAGTTCAATCAAAGGCAAATGATTATCCCAATTACCATTAAGTTAATTACACAAGCTCTTAAGACGCCTTCCAAAGTTTTGATAGTACGCTCTACTTGCCCATCAGTGTCACGACCCAAGCCTAAGGCCTAGACGTGACCGGCGAATGGGGAACCCGAAGGAACCCCAAACAAGCCTCATAGCGTATCATTACACATCCTTGGTCGCGGAAGCAATTAAATGACCATGAGCAATAAGCATAATCAAGGGGGGGAAATCGGGACTAAGGGAGCAAGAGAAAAA
>JAJOOS010003227.1:0-19923 GCA_029582725.1 Solanum chiquidenum | reverse complement strand
CATGTTAGATTTATGGTTTTGAATACAAATTGTGTTTGAGATAGTTGTTGCATGGTTTCAAAAGTGTTTGAATAATTTGAGGACTGAATGTGTTGCTTTCTCGTCACTTGAGGACAAGTAATGTTCTAAGTTGAGGGTGTTGATGTGCCGCTAAATCTTGGCACATTTGATGCTTGAAAACTAAGGATTAATACTAGAATTGAGTTTATTTTTGTATGTTTTGATGTGTTTGTTGAATGTGTAGACATATTCTTGCTTGTATGGAAAAATGGAAAAAGAGGCAGAAGATGATAGTGATCAACTGAAGACCACGAGCACCTAGACGGGTCGTGGTCCTTGTCACGATTCGTGGTGCCTGTCGTGAAGGTGAACCAGTGTAAAGACCTTGGAGGAGTTTAAAGTAGATTGGACCAAGTGAAGATCATGGCCAACCTCATGGACCGTGGTCCTCACAACGGTCTGTGGTGCATGTCGTGAAGGTGAACCAGTGTGGAGGCCTTGGAGGAGTTAAGAGTAGATTGGACCAAGTAAAGATCACAGCCAACCTCACGGACCATAGTGCTCACAACGATCCGTGGTGCCAGTAGTGAAGGTGAACCAGTGGGTGGGCAAGGAGAATCTAAAATGGGAAGTGACCAAGTAAAGACCACAGGCACCTTTACTGATTGTGGTCAGTGCCACGACTCGTGGTGACGTCCGTGATAAGTTACAGTGTGCAAGGCTTAAAGAACGTGTTTTGTTTGAATCCAAGTGAAGACCACGAAGGGCTTCACGGACCGTGAATCCCTTGACGGGTTGTAGAAGTGGGGGTGAAGGGCCCGACAGTCTAGTCCTACTTCGAGTAGGACTCTTTCTAAAACAGTTATTTGAATTAACTAGGTCATTTTTTATGTTTTATCTTGTCTAACCTTGAACTACGAACAAGTTTCCATTATTCTCAGTTTGTGATTTTTTATTTGAACATTGAATTAAGTTCGAAGTTTGGATTTCTGGTTCTTGATTTATCAAAGTGGCTTGTCGATTTTCTTATTCTCATAAGTACTTTCTAAAAATGTTTTCGTTTGATATTTCTTAATGTTTACGTGAAATTATCAGTGGCTAAATACCACAACTAGGGTTGTGGGATCTATGACGTAATTCTAATTCTAATTTCGTAAAATGAATGAAAGGCAATTTATGTTTACAAATTATAATTTAGCTTTCGTTATTCATGTATTCTGATGAGTGCACACATTAGAGTGAGCCTGTATCTGTCATTTGTTCGAAAGAAAAATAATATTTAGGAAAAAGTTAAATTAATCTGACAAAATGGAGTCAAGGTTTAAGTTCGAGAGAAAAGAACCTTAACATTATTGTAGGCGAGGGTGAATCATGTAACACTCTATGACTGAGAGGACTTGAGTGAAGATTATCTCAGTAGATTGAGAAGTGTCAGATATAGCTAACTCGCATGCATTTTGTAGAGGAAAATTGCATGAAACTCAACTACGAAAAGACATTAGATGCAATGTTATGGGGAACACAATCCTTGTTTCAGTTAATTATTGAAACAACTTTGAAACTGATATTTTGTTAATTGTTGAATTAGACTTTAGTTTTCAATTTTGGTTACCAAAGCGTTAACACTAAACCCATTGTACTTTCCGTAATTATTTATTTAGGAAATAATAACGACATTTGAGTAAAACGCAACAATGAAATCATATCTATAAAGAAATTCTCTGTGGGATCGACCTCAACTCACGTTGAGTTCTATAACTTGACTTCGACCGTTTATATCTCATAATTGAGGTGTAAGTTTGGACGTATCAAGTGTATCCGACATGATAGCAAAAGAATGTAGTATGGTTATGCGTGAGAATGATATGAACATTGATCGTCTTATGATTCATGCTCAACGGTTTGAAAAGGAGAAACTTGAAGAGAGGCCTAGAGGAACAAAGAGGTATAGATTTGATGATGATAATTCCTCTCTAGAAAGGTTTTATGGACAAAGCTCTTCCAAGGTTCCCCCAAGGTTTAACCAAGAGAGGGTGTTTACCCCTAAATCTCAAGGAGTGAGTGGTAGTGGATCGTATGTGATTAAGCATTCTTGTGTTAGGTGTGGAAAAAGGCATGATGGTAAGTGTCTAGCCGCACGAAGGGTTGTTGTGGTTGTGGTGGAAATGGCCACAAAAAAAGAGATTGCCCGGTACTTACCACTAGGGGAAGAGAGAGGAAGAAAATTAGGTCTGATACTCTCCAAGCTAGAGGGGAATAAGAGTGCCCTCCAAATGTTGCTCCCGGCGTGTGTTTTATGCTTATTAGAATCCGGTGTTGCTTGTCTTTTATGACTTGATAACCTTGATGTTGTCTTGGATATTATATGTGCTCCATAAATTGCTTGTCCCATAGAATTACTCTTGTTAAATTTTGTAGGGTTTAGATGCATGGTTATTAGACTTTTATTGGTTGTAGAACCCGGTAAGGTTATTATGAGTAGTGGTGATACTTTGGGATTGTTTGAAAGGAGTAGTACTTGAGGTCTTAATAAAAGGATTACTCCCAAGGGGTCCCGATATTCTCATCTCTTTCTTCTATTCATATTCTAACTTGAGACCAAGAGTTCTTTTTTGGGCATGTCTTATTTTTTGGGAGTCATGGGCTAATACACAAGAAAAATTGAGAAATTTGCGCGATTCCTAAAAAAGGGCCTGAAGATGCGGAAATGGGCGTGAAAAAAAAATGTTTTGTATATACATGATGGTTCCCCGACTTATTACAGAGGTCCCCATAAAGTTGTTTGAGAAAAATATTTTGGGAGCTTTGAGGCACCAGATCAATGAGCTATAATACACACGAAAATTTGAAAAATTTGCGTGATTCCTTAAAAAAGGGATTTGTAGATGCAGAAATGGGCATAAAAAAAGGGTGTGAGTATATGTGATGATTCCCCAACTCATTACGGATGTCCCATAAAGTTTTTTTGAGAAAAAAAATGGGTGCTCTAGGGCGCCAGATCCATGGGCTAATACGTATGAAAAATTGAGGATTTTTGTGCGATTCCTAAACAAGGGCCCGTAGATGCGAAAATGGTCGCGAAAGAAATGGTGTGATTATACGTGATAGTTCTCCGACTCATTATGGAGGTCCTCATAAAGTTTTTTGGGGAAAACAATTTGGAGCTCTGGGCGCCATATCCATGGGTTAATACCCACAAAATATTGAGGAATTTGCACGATTCCTAAAAAAAGGCATGTAGATGCGGAAATGGGAGTGAAAAAATGATGTGAGTATACATGATGGTTCCCCAACTCATTAAGGAGGTCCCCATAAAGTGTTTTGAGAAAAACAATTTGGGTGCTCCGGGGCACCAGATCCATGGGCTAATACACACGAAAAAGGTTAAAATTTGCGCATTTCCTAAAGGACCCGTAGATGCGGAAATGGGGGGGGGGGAAAATAGCATGAGTATACGTGATGGATCCCCGACTCATTACGGAGGTCCCCATAAACTTTATTGAGAAAAAACGTTTGGGTGCTCTGGGGCACCAGATCCATGGGATAATACACATGAAATATTGAGAAATTTACACGATTCATAAAAAAGGGCACGTAGATGCAGAAATGGGAATGAAACAAATGGTGTGAGTATACTTGATGGTTCCCCGACACATTACGGAGGTCCCCATCAAGTGTTTTGAGAAAAAAAATTTGGTGCTTCGGGACACCAGATCCATGGGATAATAAACACGAAAAAATAAGGAATTTGCGTGATTCCTAAAAAAGGGCCTGTAGATGCGGAAATGGGAGTGTAAAAATGGTGTAAGTTTACGTGATGGTTCCCTAAATCATTACGGAGGTTCCCATAAAAAATTTTGAGAAAAAATATTTGAGTGCTCTGGGGCGCCAGATCCAAGGGCTAATACACACGAAAAATTGAGAAATTTAAGAGATTCCTAAAAATGGCCCGTAAGTATGGAAATGGGCATGATAAAAATGATGTGAGTATACGTGATGGTTCCCCGACTCATTACAGAGGTCCCCATAAAGTTTCTTGAGAAAAAACTTCTAGGTGCTCCGGGGCATCAGATCCATGAGCTAATACACACGAAAAATTGAAGAATTTGCGCGATTCCTAAAGAGGGCCCGTAGATGCGGACATAGGCATGAAAAAATGGTGTGAGTATACGTGATGGTTCGATGACTCATTATGGAGGTCCCTATAAAGTTTTTAGAGAAAAATATTTTGGGTGCTATGGGGCCCCAAATCAATAGGCATTATACACAAAAAATTGAGGAATTTACGTGATTCCTAAAAAATGGCATGTAAATGCAGAAGTGGCGTGAAAACAATGGAGTGAGTATATGTGATGGTTCCCCGACTTATTATGGATGTCCCTATAGAGTTTATTGAGAAAAAACTTTTGGGTGCTCCGGGGCAGCAAATCCATTGGCTAATACACATGAAAAATTGAGGAATTTGTTTGACTCCTAAAAAAGGGACCATAGATGCAGAAATGGGTGTGAAAAAATTGTGTGAGTATACGTGATGGTTCCACGACTCAATACATAGGAGCCCATAAATTTATTTGAGAAAAAAATTGTGGTGCTCCATGGCGTCAGCTCCATGGGCTAATACACACGAAAAATTGAGAAATTTTTGTGATTCCTAAAAAAAGGCACGTAGATAGCGAAATAGGAGGGAAAAATGGTGTGAATATATGTGATGGTTCCCCAACTCATTACGGTGGTCCCCATAAAGATTTTTGAGAAAAATATTTTGGGTGCTCAAGGGCACTAGATTCATGGGCGAATACATACGAAAATTTGAAGATTTTGCGCGATTCTTAAAAAAAGGCCCGTAGATGAAAAATGGGTGTGAAAAAAATGTTGTGAGTATACGTGATGGTTCCCCGACTCATTACGAAGGTCCCCATAAAGTTTTTTTAGAAAAATATTTTGGCTACTCAAGGGTGCCAGATCCATGGGCTAATACAACGAAAAATTGAGGAATTTGTGCGATTCCTAAAAAAGGGCCCATAGATATATGGGAATGAAAAAAATGGTGTGAGTGTACGTGATGGTTCCCCGACTCATTACGGAGGTCCCCCATTAAGTTTTTGGGGAAAAAATTGGGTGCTCCGGGGAGCCTGATCCATGGGCTAATACACACGAAACATTGAGAAATTTGCGCATTTCCTAAAAAGGGCCCGTAGATGTGGAAATGGGCGTGAAAAAAAATAGTGTGGGTATATGTGATGGTTCCGCGACTCATTAGAGAGGTCCAAATAAAAAAAATTAGAAAAATATTTTGGGTGCTCCGAGGCGCCAGATCCTTGGGCTAATACACACAAAAATTTAAGGAATTTGCGAGATACCTAAAAAAGGGCCTGAGATGCGGAAATGGGCGTGAAAAAAATGGTGTAAGTATATGTGATGGTTTCCTGACTCATTACGGAGGTCCCATAAAGCTTTTTGAGAAACAAATTTTGGGTTCTCCAGGGTGCCAGATTCAATGTCTAATACACACGAAAAATTGAAGAATTTGTGCAATTTATCAAAAAGGGCACGTAAATGCGGAAATAGGCATAAAAAAATTGGTGTGAGTATATGTGATGGTTCCTCGACTAATTATGGTGCTCCTGGGCGCCAGATCCATAAGCTAATACACACGAAAAATTGAGAAATTTGCGTGATTTTTAAAAGGGGCCCGAAAATGTGGAAATGGGTGTGAAAAAAATGATGTGAGTATACGTGATTGTTCCCCGACTCATTACGGAGGTCCCCAAAAAGTTTTTTGAGAAAAATTTGAGTGTTCTAGGCGCCTGATCCATGGATACAGACGAAAAATTGAAGAATTTATGTTATTCCTAAAATGGACCCGTAGATGTGGACATAGGCATGAAACAAATGGTGTGAGTATGCGTGATGATTCTATGACTCATTACGGAGGTCCCTATAAAGTTTCTTGTGAAAAATATTTTGGGTGCTCCGGGGCGCCAGATCCATGGGCTAATACACACGAAAAATTAAGAAATTTGCGCGATTCCTACAAAAGGGGATGTAAATGCGGAAGTGGCGTGAAAAAATAGTGTTAGTAAACGTGATGGTTCCCCGACTCATTACGGAGGTCCCCATAAAGGTTTTTGAGAAAAAACTTGTGCGTGCTCCGGGGCTCTAGATCCATGGGCTAATACACACGAAAGATTAAGGAATATGCGCGATTCCATAAAAAGGGCCCGTAGATACAGAAATGGGTGTGAAAAAATGGTGTGAGTATACGTGACGATTCCTCGACTCAATACACAGGTACCCATATATTTATTTGAGAAAAAAATTACGGTGCTCCGTGGCGCCAGATCCATGGGCTAATACATATGAAAAATTGAGAAATTTGCGCGATTCCTAAAAAAGGGAACGTAGATGTCGAAATGGATGTGAAAAAATTATGTGAGTATACGTGATGGTTCCCCGACTCATTATGGAGGTCCCCATAAAGTTTTTTGAGAAAATATTTTTGGGTACTCCGGGGCGCTAGATCCATGGGCTAATACACACGAAAAATTGAAGAATATGCGCAATTCCTTAAAAAAGGCCTGTAGATACAGAAATGGGCGTGAAACAATTGTTGTGAGTGTACTTGATGGTTCCCCGACTCATTACGGAGGTCCACATTAAGTTTTTAAAAAACAATTAGGTGCTCCGGGGTGCCTGATCAATGGGCAAATACACATTAAAAATTGAGAAATTTTCGTGATTCATTAAGAAGGGTCCGTACATGCCGGAATGGGCGTAAAAAAAATAGTGTGAGTATATGTGATGGTTCCGCGACTCATTAGAGAGGTCCCCATAAAGTTTTTTGAGAAAAATATTTTTGTGCTCCGAGGCACCAGATCCATGGTCTAATACATACGAAAAATTGAGCAATTTTCACGATACCTAAAAAAGGGCCTGAGATGTAGAAATGGTATGAGTATACGTGATGGTTCTTTCAAGCATGAGTAGGTAAATCAACAACTAGGGTTGTGGGAACCATGAGAAATTAACAAAGTATGAATAATAATTAAGTAATTCTCGAATAGTGTTTATGCATGTATTGTTAACCCCTTCGTTTAGAAATCTTTTTAACGGTTGCAAATGTTAGAACTCGCCTCATTCCTACTTGCCATACCAAGGAGGTAATGAATGAGAGAAAAGAATTAACAACATATATTTAGTGGATTCTATCTAATAGTCTAATATTAATTGGAGCGAGGGTGAAAACTAATCCATACATTGATGTGATGTCTAATTATGGGTAAAGGTAAGGGTTAGTAAAGCATACACCCGTAGCCGGACCAAGGTGCGAGGTGATATTCCCTACTTGGAGGACCAATCACTTAGGGATACCCAACTTACCAACTTTGCATATAAAACACTAGGAGAGGATTACTATTATTAGGATTACTGCATTAAGAGCTTATGGGGAACACATATGCCCTAGTTTCTCTATTATATTGATTTCTCAAACTGATAATCTTGCTTTCTTGTTACTTAATCAACAATCTGTCACTTACTTACAAAAAAAAACCTTTATTTACTTGTCTCGAAAATAGTTTGACTAAACGGATATAATAGTGAGTTAAGTTTAAGTCTGAACCTTATTCCTCGTGGGATCGACCCCAACCTACAAATTGGGTTCTTTAGCGTATCAAAATTTGATGTAGCTGCCGGGGAATCTGGATATTATATTAAGTTTAACTACATTATTGAACTTTAGTCAAGTATTTCCTGATTTTACGATTTCTTTTGTTTTTGTTCTCTACAGGTTTCTACTCTAGTGTATGCCAAGTACACAGAGTCGAGGCGAACCATTGATCCCCTACGATCCAGAATTGAGAAAAACTTTGAGAAAAAATGAATAATCAAGGGGTCCAAATCAATCCAATCGGATAGAATATATGTGATGGATTTGAATTGTAGCGTCCTGGGGTTGTTAATGTGCACGCTTAGATTCATGGTGGTAATTTAATCGAAGATACTGAAAGGGTGCAGAATCTGCCAGCACCGAGGTTGCGTGATAACTACAGGGTTGACTTCAATACAGTTGAATCAGAAGGGCCCATTGTTCTTCCTCCTCTACCTCCAAGGCATACATTTGTGGTAACCAGCAGTCTGATGCAAATTCTTACAGCACGAGGGTTGTTTTCTGGTCTAGCATCAGAAGATCCACATTGTCACATGGCTAAATTGAGAAGTATCTACAAGAGTTGTGTGGGACGACCAGAATTGGATATGGATGTCATAGGTTTGAAAGTCTTCCCTCAGTCATTGACCGGTGATGATGCGGTGTGGTTTGCTGAGCTTCCATACAATTCAATACATACATAGGATCAATTGCATCGAGTGTTCATGGTGAAGTATTTCCCAGTGTTGAAAAAGCTAAATCCCAAGGACAAGTTGAATAATATTGTAGCACTACTTGGAGAGTCTGTGAGCAGTTCATGGGATAGGTTCACTGTGTTTATCAGAAGTGTTCTGAATCACCGTATAGATGATGAGTCATTGAAGGAGTATTTCTACAGATGAGGTGAATGCGGTAAATTACCAAACTAGAACTCCACCACCACCAGTTAAGGAATGCTAATATGAGGAGGATGTGTATTTGGTAAATGATCAGATGGGATTTTTTTAACCAACGCCCAAGGTTCCAACTCGGATAATTGGCAACAAGGTCATGGAAACCAAGGTCAAAACTATAGAAACTACAATCGAGAGGGAAACTATGTCTGGGATGGGAACTACAATTGTGATAAAAACTATAACCGCAACAACTATGGCAACAGAAATGAGAGAGTTGGGCCCTCTGTTCCACCTAGGAATCGGGAATCTAGCAATAGAGAAGTTGGGGGTAGTATGTCACGCATTGAGGATATTATGTAGAAGATGATGAAGAGGTTTGATGCGACTGATGAGAATGTGAAAGAGATGTGAAATGACTTGTTTGGAATCGGTTAAAAAGTAGATGCCCATCAAGTTTCGATCAAGTAACTTGAGCAGCAGTTTAGTCAGTTGTCCACTACTGTGAACCCACGTCAGCCTGGCACACTTCCTAGCAACACTATCCAGAATCTGAAGAATGATTGGCATTGTATGGCAATCACTACTCGAGGAGGTAAATAGACCATTGATCCCCCTATGCCGTCTGAGGTTGAAATTGTGGTAGAAAAAGATGAAGATGAGATTGAGGTTACTAGAGAATCTAAAAATCCTACAGAAAATGAAGTGGAGGTGACCTAAAAAGTTGTTCCCATACCTAGACCTCCACCTCCATTCCCACAGAGATTGGTGAAGAAGACCAAAGAAGGAAAATACCGCAGATTCATAACTATGTTGAAAAAGCTTTCCATCAGTATTTCGTTGTAGAAGCTTTGGAGGAAATGCCTGGGTATGCAAAATTTATGAAAGATTTGGTGACAAGAAGAGGGTCGTTAGTTTTGAGAATGATGAGAGGTTGCAACATTGCAGTGCTATTGCTACTAGGTTACTTGTCCAAAAGAAAGAAGATCCTGGAGATTTTACTATTCCTTGTACCATTGGGATTTTGCACTTTGTGAAAACTTTGTGTGATTTTGGTGCTAGCATCAACTTGATAACGTTTTCCATTTGTAAGAAGTTGGGTTTAGGGATCCAAAACCGACCGCAATGCGTCTATGTGAAAGTGGAGCCGTTCATTTTTCTGGTGGATTTTGTGATTCTTGATTGTGAGGTTGATTTTGAGGTTCTCATCATCTTAGAGAGACCATTCCTTGCTACTGGACGTGCCTTAGTCGATATGGAAAGAGGGCAGATGAAGTTCCGATTGAATAATAAGGAGGTAACTTTTATTATTTGTAGGTCTATGAAGCAGGAAAGCGATCTCAAGTCGATATCAGTGGTGAATCATATTGTGGAGCGAGGTTCTGAAGTGTTTATTGAATATAGGTTGGGTGTTGATGCACTAGAAGCGGTAATGATGAATTTTGATGGTGATGGTATTGAAGACTATGATGAATTAGTTGCCGCACTTGATAGGTTCGAATTCTACTCCAAACCAAAAAAATTGGAGCTAGATATGAAGAATCGCGACTCTCCACTCGTAAAATCGTCTCTAGAAGAGCCTCCAAAATTGGAGCTCAAGGCTCTACCATCTCATTCTAAGTATGTATTATTGGGGAAAGAGGGCACTTTACCAGTAATCATTGTTGTAGATCTGAGTGGGGAACAAGTAGAGGCATTGGTTTTTGTGCTGAAAAGGTTCAAGCGGGCAATTGGATGGACTATTGCGGACATTATTGAGATTCCTCCTACATTTGTTCTAATAAAATCCAACGCATGCCGGACATCAAGCCAAGTATTGAGCACCAGAGGAGACTAATACCACTTATGCAAGAGGTAGTGAAAAAGGAAATCATCAAATGGTTGGATGCTAGCCTCATATACCCCACTGCAGATAGTAGTTGGTTCTGTCATGTTCATTGTATACCTAAGAAAGGTGGGATTAATGTGGTTCCTAATGCAAAAAATGAGTTGGTCCCTATGAGGCCAGTGACTGGATTGAGGGTATGCATGGACTACTGCAAGCTAAATGCCTGGACAGAAAAAGATCACCTCTTGATGTCGTTCATGGACCAAATGTTGGATCATCTTGTTAGTAAGGGTTGGTATTGCTTTCTAGATGGATATTCGGACAACAATAAAATCTCCATAGCTTCGAAAGATCAAGACAAAACCACCTTCACTTGTCTATATGGGACTTTCGCCTTTAAAAGGATGTCATTTGGGTTGTGTAATGCTCCAGCGACTTTTCAGAGGTGTATGATGTTGATATTTACAGATATGGTGGAGGATACAATTGAGGTATTTATGGATGATTTATTTGTGGTAGGTGACTCGTTTGATGATTGTTTGATGCATATGACCGAGGTAATTAAATGATGTGAAGAGTGCAATCTTGTGCTCAATTGGGAAAAGTTCCACTTCATGGTGAAAGAAGGTATAGTTCTGGGTCATCGGATTTATGAGAAGGGTATTGAGGTTGATAGAGATAAATTTGAGGTAATAGAAAATCCTCCACCACCTATCTCTATTAAAGGGGTTAGAAGTTTTCTTTGACATGCAGGTTTTTATTGAAGGTTTTTCAAAGATTTCTCTAAAATTGCACACCCATTGTGCAAATTACTCAAAAAGGAGTGTAGGTTTGATTTTGATGATGCTTGTCTGAGAGCATTTGGAGAGTTGAAAGCAAGGTTAGTATCAGCACCTATCATTATTTCACCGAATTGGGGGAAACCATTTGAAGTGAAGTGTGATGCGAGTGGTGTGGCGATTGGTGTGGTATTGGGACAGAGGCGAGAAAAGATTCTTCATCCGATTTACTATGCCAGCAAAGCTCTGAATGTGGCTCAAAAAACCTATATTATGGCTAGACATGAACTCCTTGATGTGGTTTTCGCATTAGCGAAATTTTGATCCTACTTGCTTGGTACTAAGGTCATAGTGCATACTGACCATTCTGCATTGAGGTAACTGATGGCTAAAAATGATGCAAAACCGAGGTTTATTATATAGGTATTGTTGCTGCAAGAGTTCGATTTTGAGGTGAAGGATAGAAAGGGGACAGAAAATTAGGTTGCCGACCATTTGTCCAGATTAGAGGAGGAAGCCATGCTCAAGCGAGGAGATAGGGCTGAAATTAATGATGCCTTCACAGACGAACAGGTATTGGCTGCTTCTTATGATCTTATCCCTTGGTTCGCAGAGTTTGCTAACTACTTGGAAAGCGATTTGGTTCCATCAGATTTGTCATTTCACCAAAGGAAAAAATTTATGCATGATGTGAAGAAGTTCTTTTGGTATGAGCCTTACTTGTTTCGTATTTGTGCTGATGGGATTATTCGTCGTTGTGTGCCCGAGGTTGAGATGATGAGTATACTAGAGGTGTGTCATTCATCGCTTGTTGGTGGGAACCATAGTGGTATTCAGACTGCTCATAAAATCTTGCAATGTGGGTATTAATGGCCTACCATCCACCAAGATGCTCATGATTTTGTCAAGTTTTGTGACTGTAGCCAAAAAGAATGAGGAATTTCCAAGAAGCAAGATCTACCTATGAATCTGATACTGGTGATTGAGTTATTTGATGTCTGGGGCCTTGACTTCATGGGTCCATTTGTAAGTTCACATGGGATGAAGTATATTCTTGTTGCGTATGACTATGTATCTAAATGGGTGGAAGCAATTGTGCTTTCAAACGATGAAGGAACGAGTGTCATCGCATTCCTAAAAAAGAGTATCTTCTCCAGATTTGGTACACCTAGGGGGATTATCAGCGATGGAGGTTCTCACTTTTGTAATAAGTTGTTTAAGGCATTGCTAGAGAAATATGGAGTGTGTCACAATGTAGCTACTCCTTACCATCCGCAGTCTAGTGGGCAAGTTGAGGTGTCAAACCAAGAGATAAAGCAAATCATTGCAAAGACTTTGAACGCCAACAGAACGGATTGGTCAAGAAGGCTTGATGATGCTCTATGGGCCTATCGCACCGCATATAAGACTCCCATAGGTATATCCCCCTACCAACTTGTATATGGGAAGTCATGTCATTTGCCTGTAGAGCTAGAGCACAAAACAATGTGGGCGCTTAAGAGATGAATTTGGATTGGGGCGTCGCATCAAGTCAAAGTGTAATGGATATAAATGAGCTTGATGAGTTTCGCCTAAAAGCATATGAAAGTTCAGCCTTGTACAAGGAGAAGATGAAGAAGTATCATAATCAAAAGATTGAAAAGCGTGAATTTGTTGTGGGTGATCTGGTGCTTTTATTCAACTCAAGGTTGCGCTTGTTTCCTGGCAAGCTCAAGTTCAAGTGGACCGGGCCATTCAGAGTCACACAAGTATTTCAACATGGAGCGGTCGAGCTCGAGAACAAGGAGGGAACAAGGTTCAAAGTGAATGGGCAGAGGATCAAGGTCTACATAGGGAAATCTGAGAGTGTGCAAGAACTGATTGAGATCTATTATCTTAAGGAAGTCTGAGTAATCAAGGTGTCTGCGTTGTGCCGCGACGTTAAATCAAGCGCTGCTTAGGAGGCAACCCAAGATGTACAATCAAGTCAACTATAGGTTTTTCTTTTCGATAGGAGTTTTCTTCTTTTATTTTGATTTTTTGTAGCTCTTTAAATAGGTGTTTTATTTTGATATTAGTGTTGGCTAGATATAAAATAGGGTCTGTGTCTAAAAAGTTTCCAGAAAATTTTAAAAAAGAAACTCCTAATGGTTGCTACGTGTGTAGGATGAAAGGAAAAATATGCAGAAACTAGTTGTGCCAACGAACCCTATCGACGGTCCGTTAGTCAATCCACAGACTGTGAATGGCGTCCGTAGATCCCAGGTATGTTTCCAAATTTTTCTAAGTGTCAGAATGACCTACGGACCCAACCCACGGTTCATAGGTTGACCCACGGACCGTCGACGGTGTCTCTTGGGTCCAAAGTTAGGGTTTTGCCTAACCCGACTCGGACCCCAATTAATATAACCTTTCACTTTCAAAAACATCCCCCACTTCCGAAATTCCCTCCCAACCATTTTTCAACCTTCCAAATCCCCAAATTCACTCATCATAACCCCTCATATCACTCCCCAAATTAAATCCACAGATCCCATAACTTTCTGCTTCTCTCCCAAATTAGTCCCCCACATCTATTTTTCTTCCCCAATCAATTTCACAGTACGGGTTTGGTGTCGAAAGGCTAGCAAAGGGTCAAATATTTCATAGCATCACCACACTCACCAACTTCGAATACTTGTAAGGTAAAAGATTTCACCCTAACTTTAAATTCAATGTTCATTGTTTAACTCATGGAATCACGAAGTTGTACTTAACCTTGGGTTATTAATCTCCTAGTTGAATGCATGACTTGTAATTGATAATACCCTTGGAATGATGGTAATGTGAGTGTGTTGAAAATTAAAACCAACAAAATCAAGTAATAGGCCTAATTAAAAGTTTTGTTCGTATGTATCGGTTTGTTAAAATGTTGATATGTGTGTCAACAAAACCCTAAGGATGATTAACTACCATATTATATGTTGAAATGCATGTGTA
Source organism: Solanum chiquidenum (assembly GCA_029582725.1). NCBI lineage: Eukaryota > Viridiplantae > Streptophyta > Magnoliopsida > Solanales > Solanaceae > Solanum > Solanum chiquidenum. Next base: position 5,817 of record JAJOOS010003227.1, on the reverse strand, counting down.
GGCTTGGTTTGATGGTTTATTTGTTGGAAACTTGGTTTGTACAAAAGTTGATAGGTCTTCCTGGCACAGAACTGACCCATGATTTCAACCCACGGACCGTAGGTCGAGGTCCGTGGACCAGTGGTATACACAAAAATGCCTAAGTGTAGGACCACGGTGTGGACTACGATCTGTCGTTCGATTGACGAACCATTCTGCACATCCGTGGTCCCAACATCTGAGACCCAAAATTAGGGACTCTGACCTACGGAGGGGACCCACGGACTGTCGTTCCATCGACAGACCGTAGGTACCCACCATAGGTCTCCAGTTCAGCTACAGCCTGGAAATTTTTTGAGTTTTTGTTTGGGTCCGATTCATGTTCTAAAAATATTTCATGGATCTTGTCGCCTTGTTTTGGTACTAACTAAGCTTCCACAGGTACCATGGCCCCTAAAAGAGCTCCCACCTACGCAGCAAAGGGCAAGTCCAAATTTGTCACTCATTCCCGACGTCTACTTGATGAGGACACTGACACCGAGTACATTCCACCCACCACCAGGACCTCCCCCACTGCCCCCCGCATTACTAGGAATATAGCCCAGCAGGTTAGCTCCGACGAGGTCACTGTCCCCCAGTCTGAGGAAGGGGGCATACAGATCAAATCACAGGCTAGCTTAGAGTCGCAGTTCGGTTCTAGTTCTAGCGGCAGAATCTCTTCTTCATCTGATGTCGATAGTACAAGCAACAGCCAGGCACCTACCAGAGTAGAGCCTGCTCTTAAGGCTGATGAGCCAAACAAATGGTGTGTCCCTGGCCAGTATCAGATTTATGAGAATGGCACGATGTTGAATGAGCATTGGAGGATGACTAGGATCGTAACTCAGAAATGTAGGGTCCTTACAGGCAGCCTCCATACTGCACCAGCTATTGAGGAGCTCTTCTAGGACACTGATGCGAGTGGATGGCACGGGGCCCCGGGAAATACAACGAGGAGATAGCCAGAGAGTTTTATGCCTTTTATGCTACCACCATCAGAAATTCCATCTCTAATCGGGCCAAGCCCGTATCTCAGCCTCCACTTCAGTCCACATTAGTGTGGGGTTGCACAGTCAACATCTCAGAGGCTACCATTCACCGGTTTTGATATGGCCTAGCCCACACTCTGCCCATTAATAAGGCAGAATATGACTATAGAATGGGCATTATCCAGAGTTGGTCCTTCCAGAGAGATGCTGAGCAGAGGGAAACATTGTTGAGGTGGTTGGCACAACATATTATTGCATATGGGGAGCGTGTTGAGTGGGTTCGAACTCCTAGCCTGGGTATTAGGAAGGCTACACTGAGCTTCACTGCGAATTTCTTCTGGTTGTTGGTGCGGAATAGATTGTCCCAGACACATGCAGACAATATGGTTACATGGGAACAGGTCGTGATGCTGGCAGCCATTATGGCGGGTTTGGAGATTGATGTTACCCACATCCTGATCGCAGATATCCACGAGAAGGCCTTTAAGGCCACCACCACCTTGCCTTTCCCGTGTCTAATTTTTCAGCTCTGCAAGGATGCTTATGTTCTAGTTTGGCATTGTGACAAATTTTTTAATGCGACCAAAACTCTGGACATCGACCTCATTCAAGATGATGCCAACCTTGTTGCACCTCAAAGAAAGCCACAGGTTGAGGTACCACATTTGGGTGATGATCTTGCTGCAGATGTTGAGCAGATGCAGGCCGATGACACAACCATTCCGGCCCCTATAGCAGACGCTCAGGCTCCACCATCTCCGGCCACCAGTCAATCCCCTAGATCATCCTGAGCCACTCCCTCTTTAGGGTCCATTGCCGTTCCTCTAGCTTGAGTCTAGAAACTGGAGACACAGATTGGCACTTTTCTTCAGCATATAAAGCCATGGATGCAGCGTTCTATTACTGAATCTGAGACGAGGATGGAGCAAATGATGGACCAGAAGGTTCAGGCCATTTATAAGCGCCTAGATTCTTTTAAGTTGAGAGTCCTGGAGAGGTCAGCCATGACCATTGATGTGACCACCTTCCAACAGGAGTTGGCTAGCCTCTGTGTTGATGTTGCAGCTCCTAGCCCCACTGAGACTGAGCCAGAGTCTGCCCCTGCGGCACTGAACGATGAGGTGGTGATGACTGCTCTATTCGATGATATTATGTCGCCGCCAGATTCCTCATGTGCTGCTAGGAAGTGCCACCACTCCAACCATACTTCTGATGTTGATGAGGATCACAGATTGAAGAAGAAAGAGCGTCAGCAGTTGAAAGAGGTCACGAGAAAATCGATACTTGATTAGGAAAGGAGACATCAGCGGGCCCGTGATGTGGATGTTGGCCCATCTGGCACTCCGAGAACTATTGATTGTGTTCCCATGGTTGGTGAGGGCGCTACTGATGGCGTCCCTAGTGTTGATCCAGTGGGCTCCGGGAAACTGGACCCACCCGCTTCTTGAGAGGTCTTCGACGCATATGCGCCATAGGTTTGCTTCACCCTATGTTTCACTTTTGATTATTGTGCATTGAGGGAAATTGCACCTTATTTTGTTGAGGGTGGGGTAAATGGATTGTGAGTGATAGGGTGAAGTTTAAGTAACCCAACTCATAATCCTCTCTTAGGGTTTTCTTGCATGTGTTCTTTTCCCCCAAGAGACTATTTTACTTTCTGTTGAACCGGCATGTTTAGGAATGTATGTGTAGAAGTAAGTAGAAGAATGAAAGCATGATGGCATAAAAAGCATGAAAAGTTGATACCCGTCCAAAAAAGTTTGAAATATGCTAGATCTTTAGGCTTGATGAGTTGAATATGCTGGATCTCAATATGACATGATAAGGAACTGATTTGACCTCATGACTTAAGCTAAAACTTGAACTGGGTAATCTAATAATCTGATAATGAAACAATGTGCCAAGTGTGTGAGAAAAGTTTGAATGTTCATACAGTGTGTGCCAATCTAGAACTTGTCATGTTGGTTCTGCTAAGATAATCTAGACTAGAAGTTGGAAATGATCATAGGCCCTTGTTCAAATAAGTCCACTCAAGCCTAAATGATTCAACCAAAAGAAATAAATGTTCCCTTTTATCCAAATGTTTGAGCCTAATGTAGACCACTTCTTTCAATACACCTAATTTACCTTCCCTAAAATAATTGTCTTGGCTCCGGTCCCTCATTGGACATGTGCACCTTGACTTAGGCCAAAAGCCTAAGTTGAGGGTGGCAAATTCAAAAAATTACCTTGATCATGGCCCTGGTCCGACATCGGATATTGTGCACCTCAACTCATGCAAAATACATAAGTTGAGGGTGGCTATGAAAAAGGAAATCAAAAGAAAAAGGGTATGAAAAGAGTTTTGTGTTGAAGACAGAAAAAGAAATGATAGAAAAAGATGTGACTTTGTGCAAAAGAAGCAAAAAGATGAATAACAAAAGTGCTGAAAGAAATAAAGAAAAATAAAGTGAAACAAAAAGAAGAAATTGAAAAATAAGATCTATAAAGTTAAAAGTCAAATCTGTGCGGAAAAAAATCAAGGGAAAGAGCAAAAAAATAAAAAGATGTCAGGAATTGGTTGAGAAGAGAGGTAAAAAGACAATGTAATGTCAAGGAGGGCAAAAAGTTACTAAAAAGTACCCAAAGGTACCCTACCTGACCCTGAACCTATGCTACAAGCTAAGAAAGTCCTATAGTGATCCTAGCGATTAATTTGGAGAGTCTAAGCAGTGAAAATAAGGGTAAGTCTATGGTATTGAGCACTAACTGTACTTGACGTCACTTCTGAGCGTGAGTGTTGAATGAATCCTTAAACTTGAAATTCATATCTTTTGTGTGTGAAAAAGGATTTCTTTTGAAGTGAGGGCACTAGTTACATTGTTGGAAAATTGGCACCTTGGTGATTGTGGAAAGTGTATGTTATGGTGTCTATTTGTCAATCTATGTCATGTTTTGATCCGCATGAGTTAGTTTGTTGAGTCTAGATGAAAAGATTTGCACTAATGTGATGGAAGTGAGTTAGAAAGTCATGTGATTGCTTTAGTTTGGATGTATACTTCTACATAAGTGTCGTTTAGAGTTTTAGTGTGTCGCTTGAGGACAAACAACAAGTTTAAGTTGAGGGTGTTGATATACCGTGAGTTTACGGTATTTTTGATGCACTTCACTTAGAAGTTGTATATTATATTAGAAATAATATTTTATGTATTATGTTTGCATGAAATAGGCTTGGAGGCGGTTGATGAAAATTTCGAGCCGAAAAGTGCAGAAGTACCCACCAACAGAGCCACCCACGGACCATAGGCCCATCGACGGGCCGTGGGTGGTCAGTCATAAGTGCTGGTATGGGAAGTTGAGTTCCAGTACTCAATCCACTGAGTGCCAAGACGGACCAAAGACCAGTCCACAGACCGTGGGTGAGGCGTCGTAGGTGGAACATCAGGGAAGACTGAAAAGTGTGGAACCACGGAGCAAGACGACGAACCGTAGGTCGACCCACGGTCTGTCCTGCATGTCCGTCATTGATGATCTGGGAGTGAAGGTTCCAGTACCTGATGAAAAGTTTCTAAGTGTTGAATCACGGAGGGTGACCTACGGACCGTAGGTCGACCCACGGTCCGTAGGTCGTGTCGTCGACAGAAGTCGCGTCCAGACAACTTATTTCCTTATTTTGTTTCCTTTTTATTTAGGACTTGTTTTCTATAATTAGGAGTTATAAACCTCATTTTTGGTGGTTAGACATTATTGTATACTTTTAGTTTTGGTCTTTTGGAAATTATTTTGCAAACTCTTAGCATTCTAATTTTCGAAAGTTGGTTAATACGATTTTCACTTTGAATTTCAATTCAAGATTTGAGTTTTCATCTATTCTCATTGTAAGTTCATGAATTATTTTTACCCAATTATGAATTGTGTTCTTTCATGCATGAGTAGCTAAATCCACAACTAGGGTTGTGGGAACCATGAGCAATTAACAAAGTATGAATAATAATTAAGTAATTTTTGAATAGTGTTTATGCATGTATTGTTAATCCTTTCGTTTAGAAGTCTTTTTAACGTTAGAACTCGCCTCATTCCTACTTTCCGGAACAAGGAGGTTATTTAATAAGAAAAGAATTAACAACAGAGATTTAGTGGATGCTATCTAATAGTCTAATGTCAATTAAAGCGAGGGTGAAAATTAAGTCATACATTGATGTGATATCTAATATGGGGTAAAGGTAAGGGTTAGTAAAGCATACACCCATAGCCGGGCCAAGGTGCGAGGTGAAATTTCCTACTTGGAGGACCAATCACTTAGGGATACCCAACTTACCAACTTTGCATGTAAAACACTAGGAGAGGATTACTATTATTAGGATTACTGCGTTAAAAACTTATGGGGAATACATATGCCCTAGTTTATCTCTTATATTGATTTCTCAAACTGATAATCTTGCTTACTTGTTACTTAATCAACAATATGTCACGTACTTGCAAAAAAAACCCTTTATTTACTTGTCTCGAAAATAGTTTGACTAAACGGATATAATAGTGAGTTAAGTTTAAGTCTGAACCATATTCCTCGTGGAATCGACTCCAACCTACAAGTTGGGTTCTTTACTTGATAACGATCGCTTATACTTCTTTAGGGGGATGTAATTTGAGTGTATCAGGTGCTCCGGGGCGACAGATCCATGGGCTAATACACGCGAAAAATTGAGAAATTTGCGTGATTCCTAAAACAGGCCCGTAGATGCGGAAATGGGCGTGAAAAAAATGGTGTGAGTATACGTGATGGTTCCCCGACTCATTACAGAGGTCCCCATAAATATTTTTGAGAAAAAAA